>JPKZ01022562.1:375867-400910 GCA_000803305.1 Toxocara canis | reverse complement strand
GGGTGGGGGAGTGGGAAGACAGAGATCGGGGAGAAACGAAAACGAATACGGAAACAGAACAGAAGTAGCGTGCATTTCGTGGAGAAACTTTTTTTTAAACGAAATATCATGCTGAAAACATAGGATGATGAGTGAGAAGTTTTCTGAATTTTGCGATAATGTGATTTTTCTGTAGAATAGAGCAAATTTTCCTAGCACTGTCGTATGTTTTGCTCTTGCATTCCACATGATGTCTAAATTCAAAAACCGTCTCTAAAAAATACACACTACTTTTGACCTGTTTCCACTCTGTTATGTTGCCATTCTGTTTTTCTTTCAGTCTTTTATTTCCTTTCGCGTCCTCGCAGGACTTTAACATTTCATCTGACATATTCCCTCTTCCTTTAGCATTGCTCTGCCGTTTCGTTATAAAGAACATTTTTTCTTGAAAACATTGTCTTGTGTTTGTACTTTACTGCGACTTAGATTCGTTCTTGATTCTATTTCCATATGATCGATTACCATAAGTGCAATGAATGTATAATTGTTTTGCTGAAGATGATTCAGATAATTGCCATGAAAAATTACATGCTCGGATTTTTTTTAACGTGCAAAAAACCTGAGGATGGTTTTCAGTGAAGAACTTGCTTGTCGTTTCTTAATTTTTTTCACCTCGCAGGACGATTCCGTTCGACTTAAAATTGACTAACGTCAGTGTCTTTTTGTATCTGTTGTTTATGAACGTTTTCCAATGAGGACGTAAAACGCAAAACAAGGATAGAAAGAACGAGGAGCATACCGAAGAAAATAGGAACGTCGACTTCGCATTTTCATATTGTCGCTGTATCAGTCATCCATTACTTTGTTTGCTCTAACAACGCTGTTAAGCAGAGCAAAATAAAGATTCAGGGAATTATATGCTATTTCTGTTAGCGTAAATTTTCTAAATTTCTTTTCCTTCATTGGTGTGTTCCTCAGGTACGAAAGAGAAACATACCACCATGGTTATGCACGCTTGTATCGTTCGCTGTCAAAAAAAAATGCTGCTCCGCAATCGCCATCGCTTTGTTTCAAAATCATACAGCAACATTCGAAGTATTCTTTAAGAAATTAAGCGTTTCTTAGCCATATTTATGCCAACAACGGAAGGCATAATTCGTCGCAAATTTTTTCATTCGTCCGTACCACTCGAAGGCTCATTTTTGTTCCGTTGTTCGCACTTGCACGGTAGTGTTACCTTGGAAGCCAATGACATCTTCAAGGCTTCCCAATTACTGTGCTTCTTCGGAGTGCAAAGTTTGACTTCACCCTTTGTCATTGCATTATCAAGCGAAATTTGTGATTATTATAAACTTCTGAATCAGCGCTAGCACGATTTGAGTTATCCGTGTAGCATTGGCGTCGCCAGCAGAAAGTTCGAGGAAACGTTGCGTACTGTTCGCAGAAATAGGGATGTTTAGAAAGGCTTATATTTGGTTTTGTGCTCTCAGCGATCACTTTTGAAACAAATCCATGACGCATGTGATATCCATGACCCACGTACTCGGTGCCTTTCAGATATGCTCCGTGCTATGTTTACAACATAGGCGAAACTGGTATGCGACAAGCAAAATGTGCTGCAAGCACTAGTGCTCTTACATCTCCATTTCTTAACTAGCGCTCAATGTTTCAACCAGACTATCACAAAAGACTGGTTATGTTGTTTGTTGTGTCGTACGATGATCGCTGGAATTTCTAAAAGTTTAACATTATCAAGTATGCCACTTATACTGCAGCGAAATCGGAACTGCCGTTTACTGTTCGTGCTGAATGAGCCGCTACATTACCATTTTCATACCTCTTTCAGACCCTTATGTTTGGACTGCAGAGCACAGTGGGCGATGGATCTCGGATATGTGCATGCAATTTCAATTGCCTCCACCTCGAGAGCTATTCCTTGCGGGACGTGTGTTGCTATCGATGAGCCAGGAGGAATTCATAGCACGAGCACCTGAGGGTGGCGATACGTTGCATGCCCAATTGCAGTTGTGGAAAACCGGTAGTCCAATTCGCGCACTTTTATTATTACTCATGAATGGCCAGTTTCTGAACGTACTATATTTTCAAGTAACCCATCAGGCCTACAATCAACGATCTTTGCAGTCTTGCACTTATGCTTTAAAAGTGTTTTATGCTGCGTAGTGGCGTATGTTTATGCTGTCTTATGCCTGCAGTCAACGATCTTTGCGGTCTTGCACTTATGCTTTAAAAGTGTTTTATGCTGTGTAGTGGCGTCAAAATATTTTATCCTATTCTCCGTTCACGTCAGAATAATATTCATTTCCAAGATGTTAAACGACTTTATGGCTTAGATGTATAGATATATCAAGAACACATTATACTTTGTTTTATAAGAATCTTGCAGGATCTTTCATAGACAAACGGCAAACAAAGAAGTGAGTCGAGCAGCGCAACTGGGAATATTTTGAAAACTTCATGGCGTTTTTACATAAAAGCATTTTTTACAGATCAGTACTTTTTTGCAGGTCATTGTAACTTATCCTCCCAACTCTACTAGATTTTGAATTTTTTTACCAGTGAAATAATCCCGCCAAATCATCGAACCGTCGCCGTCGTACAACACTGCACCGTTTATCGTCCCCTCACCTATTAATCAGCAATTGTTTTGTTGAAAGAAAAACAAAGTACTTTATTGGATGGCTCCTTCGGCTGAATGGCGAGCATCTTTCGTTGTACAAGCCCCTCCGTCGGTTTGTACGCATATGATTTGCCATGTGTTTATTTTTTGCACCGTCGCAGCAACTAAAACTTGACCTCTTGAACAGTCGCTTCCTAAAACGGCAGTTTTCTAGAATCAAACTGATGCCCTAGACGGATATGAAGTTCTTTCTAGCTATGTACGAACACTGGTAAGCTGTCTTAACTGGAAGCGGTTGTTACGTCCGTCTATCCATGAAAGATCTTTCGGAATTCATCTACCTCTTTACCTATTTTATACTCATTCATCGGCAGTCCATACCAGGCCATCAATTTCAATAGCCCTTTACCTATTTTATACTCATTCATCGGCCGTCCATAACAGTCCATCAATATCAATAGCTCTTTACTTATTTTACACTCAATCATCGGCGGTCTATACCAGTCCATCAATTTCTATAGGTTTTTACCTATTTTATACCCATTCATCCAACGTCCATGCCAGTCCATCAATTTCTATATCTCTTTACCTGTTTTATACTCATTCATCGGCCGTCCATACCAGTCCTCAATTTCTATACCTCTTTAATTATTTTATACTCACTCATCGGCCGTCCTTACCAGTCCAGGATTTTCTATAGCTCTTTACCTATTTTACACTCATTCATCGGCCGTGCATACCAGTCCAGGATTTTCTATAGCTCTTTACCTATTTTATACTCGTTCATCGGCCGTCCATACAAGTCTACCAATTTCTATAGCTCTTTACCTGTTTTACACTCATTCATCGGCCGTCCATACCAGTCCATAAATTTTTATTCATCTTTACTTATTTTATACTCATTCGTCGGCCGTATATGCCAGTCCATCAATTTTTATTTCTCTTTACCTGTTTTATACTCATTCATCGCCTGTCCATGCCAGTCCATCAATTTTTATTGCTCTTTACTTATTTTATGCTCATTCTTCCGCCGTCCATGCCTGTCCATCAAATTCTGTAGATCTTTACCTACTTTATAATCATTCATGGGCCGTCCACAACAGTCCAGCAATTTGTATAGCTCTTTACCCATTTTATGCTCATTCATCAGCCGTCCATACCAGTTCGGCAATTTCTACGACTTGATTTCGATAAATGAATGAAACAGTATGAAATAATAGTTGACCTATGCAGTCGGAATTTGATTTGAAGGTTCGTTCCGCCCCGTCGTCTTCCTTGCCTTTGCACAGGCGATGGCTTTTGAGAGTGATGGGGAGAGAGGGGATGGAGAGCGTAACATAATTCATCTGTGCTGTATCCTTATTCATAAACCGAATGGAACCAAGATGTTATGCGCTCCCGTCATATCTAGCATTCTCATATTCCTGCTCTCTCTATGTCATTTAGGTTCCGGAAACTGGGAACGATGAATGTTTACTACTCGCGAACAACGACTAACTTTATTTCCCAGCCGAGCGCATAGAAAATCAAGATTAGGACAACCCTCCCTTTGAATTAGACTCTCCAGTCGCACGCCATCCTTGACTTTAAAAATCTATTTCCTTCTGTACATCTATTTTAATAATGCTCCGTTTGGATGTGGGGTCTTTACCGGTGAAATCCTGAGAGGGCGTTTGCATACCTAGGAACGGTGCATGAACGTTTACGGTAAGCTACACGTTCTTCGCTCAATTTTAGGTGGCTAATTCAGTCTGGGATTTCTTTTTTTTTCTAAATCTTCATCCTTTTTATTTCAAAATCTTTTCTGATTTTTATTTTTCGCCATTTGTTAGCAGACAATCTTTTGTTTCTGTGATATTTCAAAACCGTTTAATCATGACGTCTCACGATAGGGCAGTTAATATAAGGAGATGGATGCATCGACAGCTTCCGTTGAACGCTAATGAATGGTCAACATAGTGGGTAGTCGAAAAGTAGCGCTATTAAAACTGTTGTCACGGGAAAACTGGACAAGCTCGTGCATCACTTGGGCAAAACAGCTGCCTGAGTGCATATCTCAAAAGTTATTTTAATTCTCTCATATATTAAGTTTTTCTAACGCTTTACGTCATTAGCCGATTAAGTTCATAAAGGTGATTGTCTTCACTTAGTTCTTTGCTTTCAGTGATTTTGCATGAGCTACAAAATGTCCCCTTTGTGCTCATTCAATGTAGGGTCAATATTCATCTGTTAACTAGAAATTCTATGTGGTTTTTTTTTTTCAACCAGTTTATTAATGAAAGCGAAGTTGGATTCTTAACTTCCCAATCCGACCACTTTTTTATTTTTCAAATAAGCGCTCGTTTTCCTCAAAACGCCAGAGGAATTTCAGTAAGGCTTTTCGTCATTAGTTCGTAGCCGATCCACATATGATCATAAAAGATAACACCCATTTTTCGCAATGGAATGTCAACGATCATACATTCCAAGACACATGTGCCGAGAATGTGAATTTCGGATTGCCGATGTGATTGGGAGAGAATAAGCATATGAGAAAGGTCGAAAAAAGATTTGAAAATTTCAAGGAAACAGTGAACTTTATTTTGTTAAAGAGTGTCGAATTCTCACTAATGAATAGCGGGCAATCGCTCTCGATTTCACAAGTATTGCGCGATTTCTATACTTTCAGCTGAAGGCAATGTGAATTACTCGTTGAAAAATTTTAAATTTTTATCATAGTTAGGCCTGAAGATAGGAGGGTGGGATCTGAGTGAAATTTTGCTCACCAGAACTCTTCTCCTTCATTCGATGCGCCACAAAGGGTTTAAGTAAAATCTGTGCACAGTAACGCCGATATTTCTTGATCACGGTTTTTATCAAGAATGGAAACTCGCGCAGAAGTGCGGCTGTAGGAAAATACTTACTCTGTGATTAGTGTTTAGCAGGAGCCTGGTGAATCGGAAATATTAGACGCGCTTCGTGTGTGCATGCATACGGCATGCTTTTTCTCGCATGCGTCTTGCTTAAAAGGCATCTGTGAAAGAGCTGCTCCAGCATAAAACGCATGAACGCAAGGCGCGCGCCTTACGTTCTCGACTTATTACTGCTGCTTCTGGTATTGGAGCGCTTATTAATACACAATATCGACTGTAGTTCGTGCTAATTTTGCAGAACGATTTGCCTAGTTAGCAAACATTAGATATAATGTAGTCTGGAAAATCCGTTGTTTGTCTTTTTGGAGGACATTACGCGATTCTCAGCGTACTGTATGAGTCGAAGCTTTGATATGTTTGAGTAAATGAGCACGAATTGAATCGAGGCGTCGCAGTGTTAATCATATACGCACATTTTTATGATGAGTAATGATGTTGAAAAGAATGATATTTTTGGGCGCTATCTCATAAATGTGAAAATTTTCCCAAGAAAATTTAAAGATAGTTCGCATAAAGGACACCTATATTAGCCGCTCGTTGTCAGCCGTGATTCACCTAAACCCTGATTAGAGAGCCTGTTTAGCACGTTTTGGGCATTAACTAGATTTTTTTGATTATCATTTTGAGCGTGCACCTTATGAAAGACTTATTGAAAAAGTGTCTGCGAAAAATCAATTGTCGACGTGTTCTTAAAGGCGAACTGTACTTTTAAGCATTCGAGTCATACAATCAGCAGAATAACGGCGCAAATCAGAACAGCCAAGGTGTTACCCAGAGCAACACACGACTAGGAGCTAGCTGGGTGAGTTCTTTAAAATCCTCGATTTTAGAAACGTTTGCTTTCTCAAACGCGCATAAAAACTATTCACAAATGCTTTCTTTCCACAGGAAATAACAATCGGTGTACCTAATAATTCTTTAAGGTTCGCTGAAAGAAATTCTGATCACGGTACCGAGAACAAAAACAGACCATTTTGAATTCGAATGAAGATTGTGGAAATGAAGAATATACCGTTGGACGGAATTTGTTTCGCTACTAATGACTTCACTGTTTTAATGTTTTGTAAAATCGCCAAAAAAGATGTTGCTTAACGACCACCGGTGTGTGAGGCCCAAAGCAGCAAAGAAATCCTGGGCTACCTCGAAAAATAATGTCGGATGCAATTCCTCGAAGGTCTTCCTTCTATCGCTGGAAGATTGGTTTTTTCCGAATCGAAGTGGCTGCTAAGCCGGAAGAGGAGCGCTCTTGAAAGTCGTGGCCGGAACCTAGAGTCGGGATCAGGTCGTCCCATTTCTTGAAACGTGCGGTCGTAGCCAGAGCTTGGCTAGCATACGAAACGGAGCTGGACCTAAAATCAGATTTCCGAGAGTCTGCGGTAGAATTTGGAGCCAGATATTGTGGTAGCAAGAACCGAACGTGAAGCAGCCAGATATTGTGGTAGCAAGAACCGAACGTGAAGCAAGGCTGCCCAAGAGGGCGGAGTATGAGCCAAATTCCTTGAAGGTTGCAGCCGTGGCCAGCTCGAGTGCCGATTTACATAAGTGTGTTGCCCTAACCCTCGTCCCCCACCCCTTGCCCCCGTTCTTTCTCTCCCCGTCCACCCCGCTTGTTTTTTAACGCGATTTGGCAAATCTGCTTTTTCCGATTATGAGGAAGCCCTATGGTGCATGCTTCATTTCGTGTATATGTGATAGAGTGAAGTAGTTTTGATGATTTCGCCACGAAATTGGAACGGTATAACGTACATCGTAAGTCTCATCTGTGATTTCGAATCAAACTAGAATTAGCTAACGCTTAGGAAAATTTATAATTTTGTACGAAAAAACACTTTGCAATCAACCTGCTTTAAAAATGAAAGAAAAATAACAAATTTTAGAAGGTTTGCCGATGGTCGATTTGAATAAAATGGAAGACCAGAAATGTGCGTGTTTGTTTGCAAGCGATTAAATCGAGTGTTCTGGTAGGAGCTTGGCAAACCCGCATATAGTGCCAACCTCCTGAGGCGCCTTCCCATTTGTCGCTGTCTTTTTTTGACATGGAGTTATTGCAACAAGTGCAGCTGTTTTGATTTCGCAAAAACTGCCACTGGATAATATCCTGAAGAAACGGCGATGTTGAAAGCTGAAGAGCCTCCAAAATAACTAAAAAAAATTGAAGCGTCATGCAGACATATGAAAGTTCATGCAAACATTGGAAGGTTCATGCAGACGTCTGACGCCGAAAGAGATTTTACGACACAGTAGAAAAATAATGTCGCATGCCGGTTCGTGAAGGTCGCCGGATAATGGAAGTATCAGAGTGGCTTTGTAATTGAATTAGAGCCATACTTTAAGCCCGGAGCCTGAGCCAACATTCCCGGGGAGCTTGGGCAGAATCAACTTTGCTCAGCAGGTGAGGTCGGAGCCAGGTTTTCTCATAGGGTGGAACCAGAGTCAGGTTTTTCAAGGGGTGGAACCGAGGCCGAAGCCGCCTGTAGCTGATAACAGTCTGCTTGGAAGGCCAGAGGAGTCCCGGGCAAGAACTCGGCTTTTCCTGAGGCCGAAGTTGGAGCCTAACTTTTTTGATAAAATCTTTCCTGCTGTATTCGGAAATCATTGTCTTTCCATCGCTGGCAATGTTGAGAAGAGGCCATTACCGCAAAACAAAAAGCTTGATATGCAGCTAGCTGCGCTTGAGTCGTTTTTCTGGAGATTAACCTGTGTAGAAATTTCGTTGCGCTTAAAAATTAGATTTATTATTTCTGAGCATATGATGAACTAGCTAAGTGGAAGACATCTGTTTCTCTGCATGAGAACTGTTTCAAGTTTGCCAGCTGTATGTTTTGTGAAAATGAACTCAGCTGTTTTACTGCAGCTTTGTCCAAGTTGTCTTTTTCGACGCTGCAACTGTCTGTAGTTTCGATTAGTGCGTTTACCCAGTTGTTTTGATTTGTGAGACTATGAGATTTCTTCCTTTTGCTTCTAAAATTTGAAATATTTTTTGCGAAAATCTTTGTTGATTTCGTGGCACTCTTGCATATGAGAAGCATCCAGGAGATCGGCCGAACATTGATGAATTCAGTGGAAGGGCCAGTAAACCAGATGCGTGCCTACCTTTTCTGCTTCCAGTGACACGTCACAAAGAGGCCTTTTATAGAATTTTTGCCATTTTGCAATGGCATACGCTTCTCTTCTTGATTATGTGGCCCCAACTGCCCTGTTACTTCAAATTTTTTGCTGTTTATGAATGCAATTTTCCATTTCCTTATAAAGTTTTAACAAATTATTTTATTGACAGATAGTAGTGTTTTCAGCCAGCTCCGTCGTCGCCAACACTCAGCACGGAGACAAATGCGGATCGACTTGGTTCAACGCAGGACTACGTGAACAACTTCAATCCAAACACGGCCGACGTCGCCCCCAACATGAGCTATTATTCTGCGAACAACAGTGAATATAGGCGACAACTTGTCTTCAATCGCAACGCTTCACATACTGCATGCTGCTACTAGGCTTCTTTTCTTATAAACCTAACCATCTGTTGTGAAAGTTTGCTTGCTGTGCATAGCCAGCACGTGATGAGTTCATGAAATCCAGCAAGAACTTTATTGAAAAAATATGGGTAAGAGCAACAATTGGATAACTTTCTTTCGCGAAAATATTAAAAACTGACGATCCACCTATGTTCTCTTTGCTTTTTCATTAGTTTGGTTTGTATAAAAGGTTTATTACCCATACATATTGCCTCGGACAAACCTCGACTATGGAAAAACCTGATTACTTTAGCACTACTTACCTCAACATTGTATTTAGCTTCCTAACGGTTCTAAGCATTCTTCCATTATCATGTAGGACTTATGTCCGTGCATTAGACATTAGAAAGTCGAACATGACCGACCGTTCAGCCAGCGTCCAGCGAAATTATTCGGAATACCTGCACTTTTGCGGTGCAAAAATCGAAAAAAGTGTTTGTGGTTTTGCAAACACTTGCTTATGATTGAGTCCAAGATATAATTAAGATATTTTGCACCTCTGAGTACCAACAACATTACAAGATAAGTATACAATAATCGGCTAGATGTTTCTCTTCAGTGAATCAGTTTTGCGATCGTTGAATTCTTTTTCAGTTTATTGAACGTTTTTGTTTAAAACTGTCGTTTTTGGAAATTTTCATCCTTGCTTGTCGGTGGCATAAGTAAGCAAACTTTCTCACGAGCTCAAGGAAATGTTTTTTCAAACATGAAATGGATGCACTTACTTAAACTCCTAAGCGAATTTTTCGGTTTCTGAGTTTGTAATATTCGTAAGCAATATTTAGGAAAGAAAAACGAAATCAATACACCAGTTTTCTTAACAACCGCTACAAATATTCTGACAGTTCCTGATGTTTGAAAATTTCGAGGTCAAAATTTCTAAAACGACCGTGAGCATTTCAAGAGCACTCTAATGTGAAAATATCTTTCTTATTGCTCTAAATTACCATGCAAAACAAATTTCAGCCTGTGAAACATGTCTGCCTTTCGTAGTTTTATTTACTTTTAGCAAGGGGATTCTTCTTTTCTTTCACCTTCCAATCCTATACGCCTTTGGTATTTCAGATGAATAAACCGAATTGGTCGATTGAACATTTTGTTGTCGTCATCCTGACGGCAGTTTTGTAGTGGTCACTTTTGCAAAATTGGAGAGGAAAAGAGTTAAAATTGCAAAGAATCGCTTATTGTGTTTGGCTGGTTGTATTGAAAGGCAGTGGTCAAATGGTGAACGATATAGATCTCCCTAATGGTAAAAATCGTATGCCTCAATGGCGTCCGATTCTTATCATATTCTAGCTTAAGCACAAATGGAAACAGTAAAGGATGCGATAGAGCTTGGGATAGCATACGTGTGAGGAAGTGGTAAACAGTGGTTGCACTGGGCTTTATTTGTTCAGATAACTATCAAACGCTGCAACAGGACGGTAGCATACTGAGCAGTCTCCCTCAGCAGCCGTTTTTCGCAACGAACAATTCGCAAAATGCGGCCAACATTCTCCACAGCCCGAGTGATTCCGAAATCTCGTCGAACGCCTCGTCCATGAACGATGGTACTTTTGGGAAAACAAACTTGCAACTGATGTTCTCTAAGTGACTCGTAATTTAAATTTCCTCCGCTGAAATGCTGACTTTAATTGGAGAGTTCGAATGTAAAATTTGAATTGTAACCGCATTGAGGGCTTTTTTCGCACGATTTGTATTTACACTTGCTTTACACTTCGCACTGGTTCTGTGAATAACACCTCGCAACTTGGAGAATTATTTACCGCCAACAATGAGTCCCTCAATCTAAATCAGTGTTGAAAATTTTCCTTTCCTTCGAACACTTCGTTCTCTGTTCCTCGTTGAATTCTTTTTTATATCAGAGAATTAACTCAATTAGGGCTAAAAGAGCAAAGGGGAAGCATGCACTTCCAAAATATTCGATTCGAGAGCGAGTGGTCTGCGTTTGGCTTCATTTTTATACGGCTAAATTATCCACATTCCGACAGTTCAAAGGCATCATCAAGCACTCGGCGAATGAACAAGTGATTCGAGTATCCGATGCATTTTTTTTCTTTGGATCAAGTGCGTCAAGGTGCTCGACGTTGTTTTCGGTATTACGACTCTGGAGCATTTTTGGTGTATGGTGTGGCATTGCTGGTTAAACGCTTCAGGGAACAGCACAGATGGGGTATGCGTGGAAGGGCGATCCGCCAGCGCTCCGCATTTTCCTCGTCATTCAGGGACGGTGCATTTATGGCACTTCATAAGGGAGCTGCTCGATCACCCAAAACAGTACAGCTCTTGTGTGAGATGGGTAGATCGAGAGGAAGGTTAGTTGACTGTGTTATCCTTTTCATACTTGAAACGGCATTTGGACGTTTGACAAATCAACACATTTTTCATTGCTCCTGTGACTGTGATTAATTACACTCAATAAAACGTTACGGCTGATGTTACATTTGCATCTAAAGTGCAACGAGTGAAAAAGTGCAGACCCACGATGATTCATAATTCAGTGACGTTAATTTTTTGTCATCTATGTTTGAGATATTTTATAATCTGACTTCGCTGTTTAACTCTTCGCAGTGAAGCAATTGAAGTGTATGAAGAGAAAAATCCAGTTATGTTGAAAATGTATGATCGAGAGCGTGCGATTTCATAATTTGCAAAAGTGTTAGCCCTGAAAATAGTCGTAATTTAAAAGAATACTTTGCTAGAGCTGAAATCTGATTTGCGCTGTCTGCAGGTACGTTCAAAATCGAGTCTTCCCATCACTTAGCCCGTTTCTGGGGTCAACGTAAGAACAGAGCACAGATGAACTACGATAAGTTGTCGAGGTCTCTTCGGCAGTACTATAAGAAAGGAATCATTCAGAAACCGGAGAAGAAGCAGCGTCTCGTGTACAAGTTTCTTCCTCCCTACAATCTCTAGATGTGAATCAAACTCGTCTAAATACTGCTCCAATAAGGGCAGTAGTATAGTAAAGGCAGTGCGCATGCGCACCGCCGATCGCCTCGGTGAGGTCGTTCTGTCGCCTATAGCAAGCGCTAGCCCTCACAAAAACGTATTTTATTCTGACCTACCCTATTACCTCGCATAAATTCTCTCTTTCAACACGTCCAGTACCTCCAAAATGGCATCATTCTGGCAATACCCTATTCCTTAAAAATGTCGTACAATGCGCCCGATTTCTACGCAAAAAAAAACGCCATTCATCAGAGACTGAAAAAAAATGATATCCCATTGGACATTGCCACCGCCTTGAAAACTCCCTACTGCAGCAATTTTAAGCTTTATTGTCGCTTGGGGGCATCATTCCGGGTAAAGCTACGTTCGGTTTTCGTTTAGCTTGCGTAGTATGCTAAATGTTAAAGTTAAAAAAGGAGTGTGTTAGAACGAAGTATCTTTTTAGTTAACACTTGCTATGGGCCCTTCACAACTTAAACTTCAGTATTCCGTTTGTTGCTGCCTTATTGCCATTTAAACCAAATCCTAACTCCTGTTTTGACAGCACGTCCAAGGGGCTACCTTAATTTGCAATAAGTTTGTGTTATTCGAAAAAGAAGATCATTCTAATGCAAATTGCTTAGTTGACATTTACCTTATTCAGAAATATGTTTGCTCATTGTAATAGTGTAGTCACTTCATTTTGGGGGTTAGGATTTTGTACGTAGAGCAAACCGTTGAATCCATGCGTGTTACTTTCGCTGCACTCTCGTGCCACTTTTGCGCGCATTGCAAGTATTACGTGGCAGAGAAGCGTAAATCAAGAACCTTGTTATGAAAAGTAGTAGAAGGGCGTATGGTAAAAGGGTCGTTTAAATGTTTAAAGGAAATCAAGGAAGAGAAGCGTAGATCAAGAACTTTGTTATGAACAGTCGTAGAAGGGCGGTAGCACCTGTGTAGGATATCGAGCATTCACACAACTGTTTTGGTAGTGCAATTATTTGTTTTTTAATTTTTCTTTTGTCGCAGTTTCTTGCCTTCAGTTTTGTAATGTTTTTTTCTACATCTTATGACGAAGTCATTCACCGCATTACATGTAACTAATAATCCTAGTGAACAATGCGGCCGTTTAAAGGACAGGGGTAAAGCGGTTGGCGATTGTTCAGATTTATCTGCTGCTAGGAACCGTGCCATGGTCCGTATAAAAAGGTAGATCAGAAAAATCAGTTGCCCTTCCCCTTCCTTCCCGACTGGAAAATGGGCAGTGCTCATCATGCCTGCACTGCCAACTTCATTTTGCTCGGAGCCAGTTTTACTCTGCTTCCTATGTTCATTTCTTTTCATGTATGG
Source organism: Toxocara canis (assembly GCA_000803305.1). Lineage (NCBI taxonomy): Eukaryota > Metazoa > Nematoda > Chromadorea > Rhabditida > Toxocaridae > Toxocara > Toxocara canis. The sequence continues at coordinate 387,588 of JPKZ01022562.1, read as the reverse complement.
TCCATCTTTCGAGGAAAAGCGAGTTTCCAAATCAGTTTTAAAACTTTTCTTTTTAGCTGTTTTCAGCTGAAACGAAAGCTTCGCTTGCTGCTGATTATCGTAATGAGGGGTACACTTTATGCATTTTTGCTTTTATCGAAAACTTACCCGATATTCAAATCTCTGTTTGCATTGCGTCGTTTCGAATGAACACTTTTGGAAAACCTTAGAGGCCTTCGCTGATAGTTTGCCTTGCTTTCTCGATTTCTCAAAAGAATTTTTTATTGCCTCATAAATCATTAGAAGTCTGCTTAGTGTTCTTTCATACAAAATTTTCTTGCTGCTTGGATGGATAGTTCTTAAGCGAAAATTCATGAGTTTTTTAAAACCTCCCATAGGGTGAACTGTTTTCGCTAAAATTTTAATTCAACTTAAGTAAATTGCCACAAATAATTCTGCGTCAGTTATCCACTGGCTTACGTGCTTGCAACAGCATTAAAGATGATCAAAAGTTTTGCATAAAATATTCATTCACAAGAAAAACCTTCAACTGCCAATTTCTTTTTCGGCTGTAGGGTGCGTGTTTGTTGCTAGTATTGTGATCACTCTCAAGTGCTCACACTTAAAAGCATGCTCTTTTTCGATTGTATTGCGAACGCATTGCGATCATCTATATAGATTGGAACATTTGCATTCAGATGTGATCTAATTTCAACGGCAGCATGCTTGCGGTGTATTCTTGCTTTGCTGTTGTGCTACTATATCAATGTGCCCGGTTGATCGTTTCACTTATCCTCTTTTTTTTTTCTGAAGAAAAAACTGCCGACCACTCACTCTTTTGGTCGTAATCTCAGCATAACAATTCTTATACTTGTGATCTACATTTGTTCAAATATGCTCTTAGCCGAAAATTTAAAAAAATTTTTTTTTCACTTATTCGATTTATCCGTCTATGCGTTGTATTGTTCGTTATAGAACACATCTCTTACACTTGAGCCTTTTGAACAGTTTGTGCGATTTGTTATGGATAATTGTAATGGTTTGCGTTCGTAGCGTTTTCCGACCTTGAAATAGTTGGAAATTTTCGATAAATAGAACTGCTTATATACATCATAGTCCTCTTGAGAAGAGCGTTCTCACATATACCCCGTTCACTTTTCCTCTCTTTTTCCACTCTTTGCAATTTCCATCGTTGAATATAGACGAAACGACTTTCGGCGAAGTTGCTGATCCCTCACCTTTCAGTTATTAGTGCGAGTTTTTGCTGTTTTAAATTGTTAATTAGAACTCAACTATCCCTACCATTCCTTACTAATTGTTGAGCGTTATAGAATGTCATCGAAACCTAATGGCGGTGCGAATTCTGCAAAATTGCTCATTGTTTTGTGGACGTCAGTTGGCCGAAACAATAGTGCTAGTTCGACTAGCCGCGTATGACTGGTCATGATATTTTTTTTTCATCTGCTTTTGGCTGAGTCATAGGCGTAATGCAACATTTTACTGTTGAGCCTTATGTAATGCGGCTTACTTCTAACTGCTTTAATAATATCAGTATCAGTGATATGTGGCTCATTAAAAAAACGTTCCGATCTTAATGCCACGTCAAAAAGTTTGCTTGCGTTGGATCTTACAATAGTCTTGCTACTTGTTTGATGTCGTTCCTTTATGCTTTTAACGTTTGACAGTCTCAACTTCATTTATTTCACATAAACTGGACATTTTGAATATTGAAAATACGATCATATCACGGGCAACTTTTTTATAGCTTGGGTGCTTGCAGCATTTCAACGTGTGTTCATTCCATAACGGCTCTTAATCATGTAGCCACGTCTGAAATGAACGCTCAAAGCGTTGAGCTTAAGCGCACATCGATTGGTGTAAACAATGGGAATAATTCTCGTTGCCTACCATTACTATCCGGCACAATCGGGCGTCGTTTTGAGTTAACATATTATTTAATCAACTTGTTTCAATCAGCGTTTGCCTTATTGCTGTTGCAGTGAAACGTTTCGGTGCATTATTACATTTCGATTCCCGTCGATTTGCCTTATGTTATTTGAACATCAGGTATAATTGCACGTGTTGAGCACTTCATCGACCGTAACCCGATACTGCCTCGTGCGACATGCAAACGACTCAACTGAAAAGAAATTTTTAAGGGTTAAACAAACGTGTCTGTTATGTTCTTCATGCGAATCACTGCAAACTGTACTGCTGAAAACTCAAGCCTTAAGGAAACGTAAAATTAAGATGCGCATCGTACGTTCACACATACGGCGATCCACTTTATGCGAGCGGTTCATTCTTGTGTGCCGAACGCGTAAAGCTCGCAGCGCGTGTGTCTTATTACATGTCGGATTTGCAATGGTTCGTGATTATCAGTTGGGAACGTCATTTTAAAATTGCGCAGCTCTTATCGAAGCGGTTTGGTTTCGCAGTTTATAGCAAGCGAATATGCTTGAACGTGCAACCATATTTTGTTATATGTATGTGAAAGGTAATTGTTTCGTTGCGAGCATTTGTTCATGTGATATTCAATCATATTCATTCGGTCATTTCGTCGAAATTTGTTTTCGTCTCTTCGTTTACTTAGAACTGATGAACATTTTCGATGTTTCCATATTCTATTTTCATAAGTCATAATGTCATTACTATCACCAATATATTACTGTATCGTTTTGCAGTGCACTTGAGAAGAGAGCCAACATTCGTTAATTTTGAGCATCATCTTTAAATGCTAATTGGCGAATGTCGAAATTTTTTCGTAGCAAAATATTTTGATGATTTTACAGTTCATTTCCTTTTTCAAACTCGAAAAAAAACAATCCTAAAGTCTTTTAATTTCAATGCTGCATAAGAGAATACGAAAGAAATCGAGTGTTGGTATTGGTCGATTCAAAAACTCTTCACAAGTTCGTAACTAACTGTTCACCCATATACGCTAAATGTGCGCTTAACTTATCAGTATTTTTTGAAAGCATTCGATTTATATAAACATTATTTCAATCTTGTGTGGCAAAGTCGTTCATCACAAACAGACAACGAACAACTGTGAGACAATTCGAAGTTTAATCCAACATGATGAATTTTTGATTGAGCATTCTTAAACTTTATTCATCACATTCACAACAAACGCTATTCAATGTGTCGTTTAAGCGTCGGTTAGCCTGCTTCTTTGCTGAAATACATTTCAGCACTAAAGCTTTACCACTCCCTCAAAATGAGTTGTGCTTTTCGAATTGGCATTTTCTTTTAAATTCCGTTATTGTTTCTGACACTTTTTTTTTCAGTGAGACCGGACTTGTGAGTGCCAGTTGCAAAGAAAACACCCCTATTATAAACTTGATTTAAATGTAACAACGGCGGAAATAGATTATTTGAAATTGTCGAGACTGTTTCAGAAAAATTGTCGCAGTCGTTGATCCGTTGAGTGCATTCGAGCGATATTGCTCCTTCATTCAGAGAATAATGGTCAAAAACTCGCTGAAAAGACTGAAAGTTTTTGGCACGTCGGAAATTTTTGCTAACTATTCAATCATCTAAGTCAAAAAAACTTTTTTTCTGAAAGTCAGAAAAGAACGCCGATTGTGTGTGAGTGTTTGATTGCAAAATAGGAATGTTTATCGTTTCCAAGTTTTCTTAAGATGATCGAATTGAGATCTGCAACTGCTTTCCATTTTCGTCTCAAAAACGTTCAACTAACTGGAACTGTGATTCCCCATATTCACAATGAAAACCGTTGGTCAGATTTTATCTGAAAAATTTATTCTGTTCGTTTGTTTTATCACACTCCGTTTCTATTGATGCTGCTTGATAAAATAGCTCGGATGGATGAACTTATTATGTGGCTCTAATCATGCCGGTGCTACAAAAACAACAAGAAATTATAAAGATGCTAGCACATTAAGAGAGGAAATTTAAGGAAAAAGAAAACGGATACACCTCGTTTAGAACAATTTCGAGAAAAAGTTCTGATGATGTGGACGGTCTTCCGGGTATTGCTGAAACCACATAATTGACGAATGCATACGGAGTGAAACGACTGATTGTTAAAGATGGTGAAATCGATCAGAACTGTTTTCGTTCCACTCAACTATGTGTTGTAGCGATCGGTGTTTCCGGATGTATTGAATTTTAGCACATTCCTCACAGTGAAAAAAGTTGAGTTGATATTGAGCTAGATAGGGATGAGAAGATAACGTGGCTTTTAATATCGTTATGCACCTATCAATATCCAGTTGTTATATATGCAGTCCGATCCGAAATAATAAATTAGCTGTCACCTGCTTATATTTAGCCTGAAGTGAATTTATTTTTTAATCTGCAAACCGACCGGTGAAACGTATTGCTCGGTACCATATCCTTCGTATCCACTATGTCGGTAATCGTACTGACTTCCCCACTTTGTAAAGTTTGCAAATATTGGATAGAGCGCAAAAGAAGTGCATTAATACACTGGGAAGGAAATGCTTTACGATAACTTTTGGCAAAGAGAAAAAATGAGAAACGAGCTACGGGATGGATACACAACGTTTTTTTTTTTTGAGTAAACTGTTTAGTTCAAAGTGAAATGCATACAAAAACAATTGAAACCCAATAAATTTTATATTGTAAGCCGAATGCTAGGAGAATTTGGATCGACCTGATAAAAAACTAAAACGTAGCATGCGCAAAATCGAATCCTTTGAACTCTATTTTATGAACTTCGACATCGCCTTTTATTCCAAACGCTTGAACGGATCCGAACGGGAAACGATGCTCAAATTTTGCCAGATTCTCGCCGTTCATATGCACCTAAAACTGTAGCTTTTTTCAGCCCAAAGAAACAAGAAAAATGCGATCAACTGTCTTATTCGGGCTATCGAAACTACTTTCGTTTTCGTCGAACATTTCCTCAAAATTTTCACATACTTTTTCGGGATTCTTGATTCATGCTTCAAAAATTCGTATCAGGAGGTGTGGTTCAATGAACACTGCACATTGCATGTGCCGCATCTTACATGTGAAGCGCGATGTGCGGACCCGAGAGGAGTTCGACGACGAAGGTGCTATAAAAGCATAACTATTTCGTCATTTGTAAATATCTTAAGAGATGTAGGGGAAAAGTCTTCCGTTTGTTCCAAAATTGGTGTTCAAATTATGCATTAAAGAGGACGATCAAATTAAGCAGTTGGAGTGATTTTTTTTTTCCACGACTAAGCATTATAATTGCAGCAGGATGGATTTAATGCATTTCGCCTTTTAGGGGATCTGATTTGATATTCGCTTAATTTGCATTGTAATATCTATTGTCGAGTACAAAAAAGAACTTTTTCACCAAGCTTTATTTGCTTAGCAATCGATCAGAGACCTTCTGTGGCCAAATGCTTGAAAGTTATCTTCTAAATGTTTCAACATCAAGAGTGATGCAGACCACGTAAACTAATCACAAACGCCACAAACAGTTGCTCAACCTCGCCGTGGCATGGCGCTAAGAGCAACAAATTTTTGCTACAGTAGATTTGAATATCTTAAACGTTACCCTTTGAAGCGGACTGGAACACGACCTCCGATGTGATGGATGCTGCATTCATGGCGAAGTGGTTCGTACAAGGGCGTCATAAAAGGAATGCTCTAAAAATTCTTGAACATAGTCTCCAACTTTCAAGCTGCTCTAAGATCATATACACCATGAAGTAATGCTTCATATAGTTCTGGAAGCATGCATTTGAACTTTCACAAAATCACAGCTGACATCTTTTAATGCGCAGTAATTGTGCGTTAATTATGTTGGTTTTTTTCACCGCCAAAATTTGCAAAGTTTGCTTCTCCATCTTGAGTGTTTGGAGATTTTGCACACAACGTAAATAGTGCTTTTTATTCATTGAGAACGATCGTTTGTTTCTGTGCCTGGTTTTGCACACATTCTGCATCTATACGGCAGTTTCAGTAAACCCATCGGCTAAGCACCTAACTTCATTTGGACAGACCACCTTCGCCTCAGATTAATTGTAGATCTGCCGTTGTGGAATGAATTTTTTTGTTTCCCGAAATTGCCTTCATGGAATATTAACATTGACTACTATTACAAATCTCGCGTTCCAGCTCGACATTTTAAAGTTCTATGTTTTCAGAAAGCGTTCGTTAATCTCAGTGCCGAATCACACATAACTTCTAACAAAATAGTTCGATGATCTCTTCAAAACGCTTTTTTAAATTCATCAAATATTTCTCGAATGGCCATCACCTAATAATTATGTATTTTCCTTTGCTGTCCTTTTCAATGGAAGGAATTGTTGCTTTCCGCTCGGCTTGCATACCATACCAAGCTGTATAAGGTCCATGAAGGTGACAGGTTTACAGCTTTCCGGAGAAAGCGTTTGTCGAGGAGGAAGGTGCGTTGAGAGGTGAATTGTTTCAGCTTCCGCTGACCCAAGGAGATGCTACATTTTGATTGTTGCTCGTTCATTCGAGCAGTGGACAACGTCATGAGGGCTCTATTGAGGGCACCACGGTGCTTCGCTTGAGTTGAATTATATTCACTGCTTACGCGGAGACACTGAATGCACGTGCTCTGGTCTAGGCAGTATTCATGTGTGAGGTAGCACTGGCGAACTCATGAAGTTGCTAAGATGGACGCTTCACATACCAGTCACTCTCTCGGCTTGGTTCGCTCCATTTCCCACCCCTCGCCCTGCTCGCCCTTCCCTCCATCCGCGAAACCTTGAAAGTGCTTTGTACGTTGAGTAGTTCAGAAATGAAAACTGAGATGCTTATGAGATATGTGCGCATGACTATTTTGGTGGCAAATACGTTGTCTGCAACTGTGGCTTTCCCACTCGGTATCACAAAAGATTGTGACTCACTCTGAGCCAGACTGAAATGCGCTCTATGAAGAAAAATTTATACGCTAATCAGCACTGCTGTAACATATGTGCTGCCGGACTGGTAGGACAAACAATAACCAACGGTTGGCGTGTGCGGATAGGTCGGAGAGAGCTTAGTAGTATACACGCATAAATATGTCTCTTGCCAGTTCGACAGTTCCAGTCAGCGAACGTGAAGAGATATCGGCGTGAAAATTAGCAAATAAACTCCATGAAACCCTAAAGGCTATCGAAAAATTGTAACAAACGTGAAAATTTCAAGGAAAAGGTAGCGATCTCCTGAACAGATTGCCTGACCATCGTAAATTCATAGGGGCCAAAAAAAAACAAATGATTGATAGCAAGTGGAGCGATAATTTTTGTGCTCAGCCAAACGTTCCACGTTTGATTTTCGACCATTTATTAGGCCGTTCTAAAAAGAAATGCAGAAAAAACACGTCGTTCCAAGACTTAGCGCTCTTCACCATGTGCTTTTTATTCAATCCGCAGTGCGAGGGCTTTTGTTCAAAGCATATTTCTAAAGTTGCTGAATGGGTCTGGGTGAGGAAAATTACAGACCCAATTACTTCACAGACGCAGTTATCTACCTATTCGAAAGGATGGATCTCACGGCCCAGTGACCTAAAAAACTGTTGTTACGTCGTTACTGCGAAGCGAGCGTGAGGCATTTCGTAGTCTCAATTAAAGTTCTTCTCGGACCAAAACGCTGTATACTGCTAGTGAGCAGTACGGATTAGAAGAAATCAAAACGATCTTCAGAGGCTTAGAGAGTCAAACTGAATCATCACATCCAACTTCAGAACTGTATTTGATTGTTATATTCAGAACTTCACTTACATTTGATATGAATCTTAAGAATTAATCTGCACTTTACACAAGGAAATGCCCAAAACTGCGAAATGGGATAAGTTGGCCAATTAAAAGCTCATTTTGGAGCGTCGACCGAGCGGCAAATACGACTGGTGTGCTAGAGTGTGAGCGAAAACAGGAAACGTGAAACGAGTGTCAAGTCGCGTAGGTATCAAATGCCGTCGTGTGACTACGTGGAGAATGTTGTTGAATCAACTAAGCCAACACCGACACCGCTAACCGACAACCAGGCATCCATTCGAGAGCGATTGATTAAACGCTCGAGTCACAACCCCTCAACGTATTTCAATCAGCGTTCATCATATTGCTTGAACCTCAGTTTTTTAAAATTAATTTAACGAATTTCGGAACGATTAATTTAATGAAAATTAATTTAACGAAAAAAACTAATTAACTAACACAGCTAAAATTTCGGCAATAATAGCGCACTTGCCTATATAATATCAAAAATTTGTACTATTATAAAGCTTAACGCGCCGATCGGTCACTGTTGCTACAAAAACTAATCGCTAAGAGACTTTTTATTAAGAACGCGTATTCCAAAAAAAAAATCGCATTCAAAAATTTTCTTATGATCACAAAAGTATTTTTGTGCGAAACGTATTCAAACGGTTGGCGAAATAGTGATTGAAGTTGTAAACGGTGGCACATAGTTTTATGCGATCTTAAGAACAAGCCCGGATATATGTTGAAGTAGATTTGCAAACAACTGTCGCAACAAGCCATCTCACAGTGATGCCAAAATGGTTTCTGGATTGCCGATTTTGTTGAACTATCAAAAATGTTTCGCACTTCTCTAGGATAACTAAGTCACCAATATTTACTCATCGCGAGCGTGCAAACTCGACATCGCTAGCGTATAGATAGCCCAACAATATGTCGCCATAAGTGTTCATATCCGCTGTCACTCTCTGCGAATTTTACCTAAAAATTTCCTCTTTTAAGGCACTTGTAAAATATTGCCATCAGCGCCTATGGTAACGTCTAATTCGCAACCTTCGTCCGAAGGGAAAACTTTTCTCTCGAGCAGAAATCAAACAAGGCTAGCGTCAATTAGCAGTGAGGCTCGATCAGGTCGTCGATTATATAAGAGAACAAAAAAAAAAAACTGGAAAGGGCAAAGTGTGAAGGCGCCAGTGAGTGGGAAGTATTAAATTGGGGATTCACAGAGAAGCTTGTTTGCATACTGCTTGCACTCACATCTTCTATTGGCTTTGTAAATGGCAGCAAACATCCCCTCAGCAGTGCAACAAACGCTTGTACAAAAGTACTTTATCACTGTAAAAGCAGTTACTGAAAGCTGTGAGTGCTTATTCGGAACCGTTCCATGAGAAAAGTAAAACTGTGCCCATTTGGTCAACTAAAGTTGCGAAAATTCAACGTTGTCAATGGGACTACAAATGTTTCAATGCGCCTAAATCAACTATCGATGTAATTGATCATTTCGATATTGGGCTAAAACAACTAAAGGGCTCGTCTTTCTGATTGTTGGAATGGAAGAAGGAGATTGCCGTTCGACTGGAACGACTCGATACAGTAGCGACTGAAAGCGCATTTAATCTATTTTCTCTTAACCATCGTCTCACCAGTAATGTACTTTTGTACTATTTACACTCGAATTTACATTCGAAGTGAATCGAGTCAGTTTTCATTTGCGTGTCTTGATGTCTTTGAATCTCTCAATTTCTATCCTATTAGCTGAAATAGTTCCTTTTCATATTCCCCTGTTGTTCCAGCAAGGCGATTTTCTTCGTTAAAGTTCGTTCTTTTTACATAGTTTGCTTTGTCGATTTCCGCTGATCCTATTCATCGTTGCGGTTTACTGCGAAGACGACTCAGTCCGTGTGCTACCTTTTTCGTTCGATTTCACTGGAACCCGGGAATTGCCTTTTTCGCTGTTTTTGCGTCTTCTTCATGAGCTATGACAAATTCTCTTCTAGTGCTTTATCGGAAGCAAAACAGCTAATCGAGTCGTTGATAGTTAATGGTGCTGGAGTACTGCACGATTAAGATGTCATAAATTTCGATCAGACATATTCTACTCAAAGAATCGGGCTATGTTCGACCGAAATAGACCTTGTACGACGGTCGCTCAAGAAATCCTAAAAAACCATCAAATTTTATCATTCATTTTATTGCAGTTTCTTTTTGAAACGATGATGAAGTGTTTTTTGACAACAAGAACACTCGATTATTCGTACAGTGGCTACTGTATAATAAAAATATTTATTCTGTCATCTCTGGTGTTTTATAAGATGTAGCTCCGCAGTTGCGTTCTACACAAATCAGCATTATGAACACGAATGCTTTACGCACTCTTCAACAATGATCCGTTCCGTAAATTTGTTTCTATCGTATAACCGGTGGTTCTGCGATACAAATTGCTTTCCCGCCTTAGTAAAAAGTTTTTGCTAAACTTATTTACGTTAAAGATAATGCGGTTAAGCCAGTTCCAGTTTGCCAATTTCACATGATTTCAGTGGTGATATATTTTTTTAAAATTTTTTTAAAATATCGCAGCAGTGAATTGGAGGCTTATTAGCTAATCGTATTGCAAAGATATGAGGTAGTTTGTTAAGGCGCAAGATTCATTTCAACGAATAGCTCTGAAGTTCATTTAAGGTTACCTTCAGTGTGGTGAAACTCATTAGCAAAGTAATTGTGGTATGCTACCTAATGTCGCAGTGCTTCACCTCCCAGCACAAATGTCACAATTATATGTCCGAGGATTCTTCATCTTTACAGTTTCTCATCGCCTCCTCCAAGAATCCTCGCTTCATTTCGCGCACAATCATCGTCATCAGTTTATTCCACGCAATACGAGCCAGCACATAATTCTCATCTAGAAATGTTGCAGACGATGCCTGAAAGCGTTCATAAAGAAGCTAAAGTATTAAATGAGGAGACTAACTTCTGCTCCGCTTAACTGCCTGAAAGAGTTTGTACATCGAAATGCGATTAATCTAGAAGTCTTATCTACTGAAGCGTTTCCAACAGTTTTGTCGATTCCCATAGCTCAAGCTGTTCATGTGCAGAAAATGCGACCTGACATGGCATATATACTACAAAAGGAAGCGTATAATTCCTAGAATGAATGCCATAACAGCTTTCAAGCCTCACTAGTGCAATCATGAATATTACAGCGATTACACTCGAATATTTTATATATGGGAAGAATTGAAAGCTTTGGTTAGCCTGAATCACCTTTTCATAATGTTTTGGTCACCTCGGTTAAAAACCCGTAAATAACAGAATTTGGGCAAATATCCGTATAAAAAATTATGCGTCACGCTGTCAACGACGCATAACATACAGTTACCGGAGAGATAACCGCAGCAGTGAGCATTTCTCCTTGCAAAGCCGATTTGAAACGCTTGTCCTCGCCAACGCGCGTGATCTCTTCGACGGCAACTCTTTTGAAAATAAGCCAGTTGTCTGCTCCGAAGTTCACACCCCTATCAAATATATATGAGTTCATGAACTTCAGAAGCACTTTTAATAGAACAAAAAAAAAAATAAATGTTTTCCTCGATCAGCAGTGAGAAAATGCCGAACTGACCAAGAAAATCTGTCAGCTATTCTGGCTGTGTCCTAATACGCTGCCAGATTATTTTTAAGTTGAAATGCCATTTTGAATCACAAATGTGTGCATTTGACTCGAGATCTAATGACAAGAAGATAGTTGCAAGAAAAGCCACCAGCTTATTTAAGCCCACAGTACAAATTCTGAAGAGATCCTTTTTTACACATAACCATATTTTCACTGTTGTTTACGAGTAATGATTTCCTCTATTTTATTACCCTTTTTTGCTGTCATTATTTTCGCATATTGTTTTTGTACGCTGTCCATTTGTTTCATTTCCTTAATGCTCTTGTTACTTGCACGTAAGTCGTAAGCCGTGTTATGTCTGTCGTTGTTTCAAAAATTGAGTGCTGGTTGCCGATATAATTGTGTAATTCGCGTGCTTTTTCTTTGTCTCCCTTGCAATCTTTTAGTGGCGCTATT
>JPKZ01022562.1:352606-365411 GCA_000803305.1 Toxocara canis | reverse complement strand
GGGGATGGGGGGGAGGAGAAGAGAACGAGGGATAATCCTATGAACAAATGTGATGCTAATAAGATCTAATTAATGTATGTTACGAAGAGCATAGCCTTCCTGAATTGGTTTGAACCTTAGTTCTTATTTTCGCTGAAATAATCGGTCTCCTCCGCATTTCAGCAGATTGCCTATGCACACATACTACAAAGTTGCCATTTACGCTAGCTCAAGCATTGCTTGCTCGGTCTTGCTAGCATTATGACAAACGGCATAAATTTCACTTCGAAGCGCATCGAACTTTTCATTTGCTCAGGTCACCCTTTGTTGAACTCCCCTAAACTGTAATGTACAACTCATATGTTAAAAATGTTCTCTTCGAAAGTCTACAAGTACGATTGCTTGAACATTCATGCACCACTCTATAAGCATTGCTTTGCAGTTCCGGGGTTAGTTTATGATGATTAGTTAGCAGAAAAGACAATTTAACTGAGACAAAAACATGTTCTTCTCATAACTTTTTATGCTTTTATAACAAATTTTCGTTTTCGGCATGAAGGATGGGACAAATGCACAGATTCACACAATCATGAATATTTTTGCAGAGTGTCAACGCGTCAGCATCAGATAATTACAGTTATCGTGCAGTTTTATCAATATCCATAATATGCAACCTAAGCATAATAAAAAGAACATGTAGTTAAATGTAAGGTTGCAATAGTATAAATAAGGCTGCAAAGGAAACTTAATCTTGCGATTTTTCGAGCGGTTTGAATCCTGCACGAAAATAGCAACACAAAGAGCACAGTGGGTAAGATCAAAATCATTTCTCAAAAAATTCTTATGCACAGGAAGGGAGTGTTCATTATGATGCACAGAATTATGGGACAGGTCAACGCCAAGAGGTCGCATCCAGTTAATCTACGCGAGAAACGTATGAAAAGCTTGCCATTGCTTCTCTTTGCTAAGCATTATCAAAAGCACTTTTTGAACCTTACGATAACAATGGTATAGTGAGGATAGGCCAGAAACGAATTGAGCTCCCCTGCTTTCGACATTTCCCGTTGATCCGGTTGAGCTACTATTATTTCAACTACTTCCTGCTTTCTTTCATCATATAAGCCGGCGGGACGGAAAACGAGGCAGCATTTTGAAAATGATGTGATAAACTGTTTTACTGTGCACGCACAAATTCTTCACTAAAACGGTGGTTGATGTGAATCCAGCTTGGCAGAGCGTCTCTTGGAAAACAACTTTGCATAGCACAAGGGATGTTTTCCCATTTGCAAGAAATGATTTAAACGACTAATTTGTTGAAACTCCACTGAACTTTTTTTGAAGAACAAGACACGTTGAGTTAAAAGCGATTGTGATCATAGAATGAGCGTGAGTGCATGGTGTAAGCAATCCAAATTTAAATTTCACTCTTAGCAGTAACCATCGATCAGTGGGGGTTATCCGCAGTGAGGTGATTTCTCAGCGGGGTATAGACATTCTTCTCCGCAAATGCGTAAATTTGTAGCGCTACATCAAAGCGAATAAAAACCTGATCTATTCGATGAGAGCGACATCCGATTTAAAAATGGAATACTTTTCTGAAACTTTACTTAGAATTCTTTTTACTTATCGAACTATAGCAGATAGAACTTAGAGGTTTAAGCCTCGTTGAACTGTGCCATACATTCTTCCCATTCCCGCCTCATGAGCATTTCGGTGATCTCTGCCCTCAGTAAGCTTAAAGTAGCAGCAAGCGTGGTGCGCCAGTTTCTTAGGCCAATTGGAAGGAATCTTTTTGCCGCCTTAAACATAACCAATTGTCTGCTACGACCAGTAAACGAAACAGTGAGAGAAATCGGAAACGAAAAAAAGAAAACAAGCATATACGTCGAAAAATTGCTTTTAAAACAAAACAAAAAAAAGAAAAACCGTTCAAGTTGAAAACAAAAACCTTTCAAATTGTCTCATCAGAAATCTGCACAACTACAACGTTTGTAGACTCTCGAACGACCAAGTGATTCGTTGATGATGCCTCATTAGTGACAGCGAATCGTTCGCAGAAAGTTTTTATTTCGCCATGGCCAAAATCGTTTCCAGAGACGCCTCTAGAAAAGTGGCAGACCGAGAAAAAAATTTGAAGTCAAGATTCATAATTGATTTTGATGGGTACTATGAAATTGCGAAGATCGAGTAATTTGCCTACGAGATGAGAGCTATCGTCGCTGTTGGCGCCCGTTTTTCCGCCATTTTCATTTCCCCCAAAAACTTGCATTCGGAGCTGTGCTCAACCAAGTTAAAAGATGCTTCATCAGAAAAGCTCAAATTTCGACCTATCTCTCCTATCAGGGCACTTTCGTCAGTCATTACCTGTGGAGTTGCATGTAACTTGGTCAACAAGCTTCGCTTTTTATAAGACCAAACTCAGATATCAAATCAGTTCTTTTAATCGCCGATGAAGCTATGCGACTAAATCATTTGAAAGATTAAACTCTCAATGACGTGCCGGCGGTTCCACTCGGTCTCACATTTTACATCGTGAGGGCAGGCAAAGAAACGAAGAGCAACGGTATCCGCCACGCGCAAAAACATATATGTTCTTTTTTTTAAATCTAATGTTGGATTCTGTTGCGAATAAACTTTCTGAATATCAGTAGGGAAAAGCTACTGAGTTCAGTCGGCAATTCATAAATAAAAGAATAATTACTGACTTCGAATGAAATTTGCAATACGAATTTGACTGAATCATTTGTGTGAGAATTTTTTTGTGATTTTAATGGTTTGAATCTTTTGAAATGCAAAGAGAGAAAAATTCGTTCAAATAATTAAAGCACTTGCTACGTATTACGAAGGAAGCGTTGATTGATGGAAAGTAAATCGAATGATTTAGTTCACTTCGGTAAGACGGAAGAAATCACCTAATAATTTTGTGAGAGGAATTTCACTGACGAAAAAAAGCAAGCTGCAGACAGCTGAGAGGGCTTCTTGCGAACATATTACTTCAGTTTTGAGTGAATTTTGGAAATTTCGGTATATTTAAGCAGTTTCAACTCGGAAAACAAGAAAGCCATATTGATGAAAAGAGATCAACTCCTAAGAAAAGAAAAAGTTAAGTGGAAAAATTTGAGGGCAACATTTCACAACCGCTTATTTATTCATGAAACCGACTGGCTTAAAAATACTTTTTTATTTTAAAAACAATTTTTAGTTAGGCATTTGTGTAACTAGCAGATTGGTTTGAAAAAGACCGTATCTACTGTTGTAACAGTTATGCAAGCAAGAAATGTGAATCATTGAGAAATGTTTTGCCCATTTTATCTCCTAACTGATTTGCGCGTTATGCCAGTCAACATTTAGCACCAATGCTGTTCGATTTAAACGAGTCGATCATAGGGCGCAAACTTGTTGTGTGTTGTTGGTTTTGAATTTGAGTAGTACTTTGCTAGAATTTACTAATTTTGCAGAATAAAACAATTTGGCAAAGATTTCACCATTTTGAGGATTTATTTGACAATTATTGTTTACAAATTCAAAATCGAACAACAAAACTTTAGATATCACGCAAGTGAACTCTTATACCAAAAGTGTATTTTTCTCACACCAAACGTACTACAATTTCTATTTGCAACTTGGCCTACAATGCCTTCCCTTATGGTTTAACCTCCCATCTATTCCCTGTTATTTTAAATAAAGTCCCTTCCCCGTCCCATCCCACTTCCTCATCCCTCACCATTTGACAAAATCACTCGCCTGCAATAAACCCTCTAGAAAGCAGTGAGCTGTACCACAAAGTGAAACAGATCGCAGTCTTTCCGTTTCCTTTACCTTCGCATCTCATGCCCAAAAAAAAAGCCGCAACAGCTTCTGAGACTGGAACTATTAAAAAAATGAATTTCGAGATTTCGAAACCCGAGCTGGAAGAAAGTAGAATCCTGGAAGAACCCAGCGAACACTTCCAAGATCTCGAATCATGAATCGAAACCGGAATAGCAACACAAAAAATGTCGGAATTCTGGCACCGTCCTAGGAGGTTTAGACACGGTAATCAGCAGCCGCCGCTCGCTTAATTTTCCGTAATGGTTTATCTGAAAGAACTCACGGCATATGATTAATTGAAAGAAAAATGCTACATTTAAGCAAACGCAATTTGATCAGCAATAATATTGATCGTTAACAGCAATGCAAGTCCGAGCCATCGACTGATCACTGCGGCTTAGCAGTTTTGTATTATATGCTCATATTCGAAATTCCCTGTTCTTTTATCGAAGCACTTGAAAAACTATTGATTGGGAATGCTCATTTTTCCATATCCAGTCATCGCTCTTATTCAGTCGTGCATGATCGGATGAATAATCACATCTATCAAAGGAAATATGCCTCCAAGCGAAGGGTCCTGAAACGTAAATGAGTTGAATAAACAAATGTGGGCCGGGACGAGAAATATATTTATGACACCTTTTCATGCGACTAATCGAAAATAAGAGGTAACTATATGAAGCAGAGCAGCCAACAGCAAATTGGATTCCGTTTCATGTTCTTGAATGGCCACTCAACATTTTCATAGCGTTTTTGAGAAGGGCATAAGGGGGGAGAGGAAGAGGAAAGCGAAAGCTAACGTCGATCTCTCGAGTATGCAAAACGACCGTGAGTTCTGTCGATTTGTCGTGTTTTTTTTTTTTTGTGATCATTAGTGGAAACAACAAACGCCAAAGGAGCATAACGGATTCGCTATTAGACATCACTATCCGGTTCGGATCGAATCGTTTAGCAGTTTCAATATCTCATTTTTCCATCAACGCCGTTCGATGTGATTTGAAAATCACATATATATCGCACATAAGCATATGAAGAAATTTTGCCACATAAAGAGAGATGCGCATTGATAGAAAACTCAGAATTTCATATTTTCTGATCACATATTGAAATTTTCAAATAAATTAACGAATTTTCTGATGGACTAAATTTCACTTTGGTTAAAGCATTTTTAGCTGCTAAATTATAATTTTGAATAAATTTTATTTCAGCAACACGTCACTACCTCATCGTGTCATCTTTATCATGCACCTTTACACTAATTATCAACTCATTTCGAGGACCTCAACTGATGAAAAATTTTTGTGCAAAATGATTTGGCTAAAACAGAATTTATCTACAAAAATATTGTAAATAACATTAAACACTAAAAACTTGCGAGGAATTTTTCGACGGTTCGCATATTCAACAGAGCAGATCGTCGTCAGGAAGCAAACAGAAATGTTCTCAATGGAATTTTTTTGAGTTTTTTATGCTGCCAATTTTCAATTTTGAATTATTTTTTTTTGTTACTCGGCATTTGTTAAAACTCTTCCGCCCTTCTCTTGAACGCTTCGTGCATATGTCCCTAACAATCGATGTGCTTCGATAAAAACAGTGCTTCAATGATTGATGGCAGGCGCACTAACCTATCTCCACTGTTGCCTTTCTATGGCATGTTCACCCTTTAAGACAGTACTTTTACATCTGTTCATCATTCGAGAACACCGTCGCATCTCACATCATGCGCCCTTTAAAATTTCTCATCTCATTTTCATGCTCGTTAATGGACGCTCAATCGCAGGTGGGAACTGATCGTCTAAAAGCAGAGAATGCAACAAGAAACGCCACAAAAGCAGCACAACAACGACATCGGGATGGGCGTGACACCGGCGTTTCATATGGCGACCGCTCGCCCTCGGCTGGTTCACCTTTCACTTTCCGGTTGCTCCGATAACTATAAAACGTTTTTCGGCGAACACAAATCATCTCTTCTGTTGCTGTTTTGTGCCACTACTGACGACGATGACGCTTGTTTATTGCTTCGTTCTCATCACAGCTTTTCATTTCATCACGATTAATGCAACACCAGGTAACCTCGAAACGTCTATAAGCCTACTGGGGGCACTTCTGCTTCTTTCTACGGTTACCGAAGAGTTTTCAAAAAAAAAAACAAGTATTTTTACCATGAAGAAAAATATGTTCTCTACGTCGCCAAATTATTGAGCACGCAAAAGTTAGCATTTTTCATTGGTTAGTGGTCTTTTAACGTCCCTGAAAACCCTCTTCTCATCTGACTACAATGCTTTCAATTGCAGTGGGAAAAGATAAAGAAGAATGAACTTTATTTTTGTCTTTAAGGTTAAGCAACAGTTCGAAAATGCTCAAAAACTCGTGCTTCATCCTCCTGCAGGCTACCCTCTGTTGCCTGTCATCCTCTTTCCCGAGAAAACGTTGAGGAGCCAATAACGAAATTTACGTTACAGGAACAGGCAATGTTTTTGTGCTTGCGTTTGCCTCATAGTGGTATACTTTAAGGTCTACAAACAGCATCCTCTCTTCACCAAAAAGCCGTCCAATTTGGAAGGTTGCGAACCAGCGCCCATGTTTCCTTAAAACTTGTTGCCTCTATTAAACCTTAACAGGCGCAGTCTTAGAAAAATATACTTAAGCCCACAAAAGTCAAAGCTATATGCGGCCTAATGTTATATTCTTTACTGCTTCAATAAATTTCAGAGTTCTATATAGGAATGGTGCAGAATTTGTCATCTTTTACTGTTCGACTCATCTTGGTCGAAAAATGAATGATCGGTGATCGGTTTGGTTAAAATCTTCGTGATCGAACCGATCGCGATCTGTATATCGGCAATTTATTTAGTCGAAGAGTTTAATGGATGAACTTGTAAAGGAGCATTTTTGCTGCTTTTTTATGCTTCCTTCCCCATTCGTCCGTTTTAATGCGCTTTTTTCAGATTTGTGCAAGAGCGAATTTCTGGGTCATTGCATTGGACAAATGTCTCAATTTGCAATCAGTCGATTGCATAATTTCAATATCATAGTCGACAAATCCTTTGGTCCACCTTATAGTTGTAGGTTTCTCTAAAAGCCACATGTAATGATGCCGTACCGATTCGCCAGCTGCATTAACAGGACGATTACTCAGTGATAAAATTAAATACAGCAAAACGAAGAAATAACTTGGGTAAAGCGGGGTAAACTTGGATAGGTAAGAAATCTTTTGACTAGAGTTTAGCTCCTTAATTGCGCTCTTTTATGTGGGCCAGAATATCCACAATGTAACACCTAGCACTACCCGACCCTTCAGTAGTGTAACTTTTGGCAACCTTCTGTCGCGCATATGTCGCCACCACATCCATATCCAGAACTCGTGAAGCAGTCGCGTTAAAATTTTCATCTCATTAACACGTTTCACAATGAGTGGACGATTGTGTAGGTTTCTCTAAAAGCCACATGTAATGATGCCGTACCGATTCGCCAGCTGCATTAACAGGACGATTACTCAGTGATAAAATTAAATACAGCAAAACGAAGAAATAACTTGGGTAAAGCGGGGTAAACTTGGATAGGTAAGAAATCTTTTGACTAGAGTTTAGCTCCTTAATTGCGCTCTTTTATGTGGGCCAGAATATCCACAATGTAACACCTAGCACTACCCGACCCTTCAGTAGTGTAACTTTTGACAACCTTCTGTCGCGCATATGTCGCCACCACATCCATATCCAGAACTCGTGAAGCAGTCGCGTTAAAATTTTCATCTCATTAACACGTTCACAATGAGTGGACGATTGACTTCGTCCGTCGAAACCTCGTTGCAAAAGCGCGTCAATGAATCGAACTACACGAATACCAATGAGCATTACGCTAGCTGCTAGGAGTATATTGCGGAGGTGGGGAAGTTTCGAGGAGATTTATGATCGCATGTCATCGGGGAATTACCTCCCACCCCCCTTCCCTCCCCAACAAACCGTTCTCTACCGATTACGCTAAAAATGCCGGAAAGTTGCAGTAAGTTCATTACTACCAAATAATAAACCATTAGATGGATTTGGGATTTTCATGGTGTTTATGCAGTTCGCGTTGGATACTGCAGTAGATTAGCGAAGATAATTTTTTTAAAGATGCTTTCACTTGCCTCCCAAGCGTTGAGACTCAGATGAAAGTTGCAAAAAATCCAGTGGTTTTGCAAGAATCTTTAAAATTTCGTTGCAGGACCGAAAGCAGCTGATGAAACAACGCGTTGGAGCCAATGCCGACATTCCAATCAGTCGATTTATGATTTTCAAGTGCAAACATTGAAAGGCGACTACGTAGACCTCACGAAGTATCGCGGTCAGGTACTCTTGATCATCAACGTTGCAACGTTTTGTGGTGAGTTTTATCATGCTGTTCAACTTTGATTTTCTTGGATGCAGTACGATAGGTAGAATGCGTGCAAGCAGTCTGCAAAATCGAAACGCATAAGATAGACGACCGTGGTAGTTGCGTGTTCCGAGTGCGCTCTACGCATTCGGAAAGCGCAGGATCATAAAACAGCAGTCATTTTCTTCAAATGACCGTTTTCGTCGGCATTTTATCACAGTGTATTGCACAAAAATTAATGAATAATTAAGCGCTCGTTGATCGTTTGCATTTTTGTAGCCGACCGGTAGTACGTCATTCGCCAAATTGTGGGAGAGCTTATCATTGTATGCTAAGTGCATTATTGATCAAATAGGTGGACGCTGGCCAACAGTGCTGACGTGGAATATTTTTACTGCGTAAGATCGTTCCGGTATAAGCAGCAATGTTCTCAAAAATTGATTTCACTCCCATCGGCCTCAAAACAGAGTCGATTTGCGTCTTACGTAACGACTAAAATGTGTGTTTCCCATTCTGATCCGGTTTTCGTCGAACATCAAACGAAGAAAACATCGTTGTTGCCGCCGATTTAGAATTTTCCCAACGGGTCAACAAATTCTCTGATCTTCTTGTCCTTTGCCGTCGCTGCTTTTCGTTTTCAAAATGAAACAACTGACAGAAAAATCCGTCCAGTACAAGAAACGCTGTTTTATCTTCGGGGAATTGTTCGACACCTGGGAAAAGCTACAAGTTAATTTTTTTGCGAAGGCGTAAGAAAACCAAAAGCGAAATTTTCGATAGCATTTTTCCTGAAAAAGTTGTTAGGTAAGTATTTCTGTTTCAGCGTTCACACAACAGTATCTCGACTTCAATCCGGTCATTGAGCAGAATATGCGATCAGGGTTCAGCATACTTGCATTTCCCTGCAATCAGTTCTATCTTCAAGAACCGGCTGAGAATCATGAGCTTATGAACGGTATAACTTATGTTCGACCAGGTAACGGATGGAAGCCGCATCAAAACTTGCACATCTTTGGAAAGTTGGAAGTAAATGGCGAAAACAATCATCCACTTTATGAATTTATGAAGGTTATTTCTTGCTTTTTATTCCATCCAGTTAATTTCAGCGGTTTAAAAGATGACCATCACAGTTGCCCTATAGTTGGAAAAGAAAGAAGCATTTTAACAGTTTTGAATTTCTGTCAAACGAAAAAACTAATGAGACATTGGAAAATACCAGTGAAGGGACGAAAAAAAAAGCTTTTAGTGTGTAGCTTTCTATTCTGTCTTCAAGTGATATCCTAACGTTTGCAATTTTTTCTTCAAATACGCACCTACTGCCCATAAGGTCAACTTATCGGTTCAATGCTATTTCTGAAGCATAGAACAGTTTCATATCCATTTTATTTTAAGAGGTTTGAAGGTGGATGAAAATTTCATAATATGTAGCCAACGGAGATGTATCCAGCGAAAAATAAAATGCATTCCAAGCATATCGAACTGTAATTCCTAACAGCTTTATCACAGGGAGCTTTTCGAATATCGTTTTGAATACTAATGAGCCTCCTTGTTGAAAGCGGCGCACCGTTGTACCAGTCCAGAAATGAATTACACGGGCAACTGCTTGCAGGATTTGTGCCCACAGACGGTGAACACAATTGGAAAGCGAGAAGAGCTAATGTACAATCCGATTCGACCCAATGATATCACATGGAATTTCGAGAAGTTCCTCGTGGATCGTCAAGGAAAAGTACGTTTCCGGTTCCATCCGACCGCTTGGAATCACGGCGATGTTGTGCAGCCATTTATACAGCAGCTGGTTAACGAACGTGCTCGAGCATAAAAAAACGATTCAATGCGAACTCAATATGCGGGCATCACATTGTTCCTATCCATTTCGAAATACTTAATGAAGCTGCATTTCTGATGAGTGCTTCTAAACATTTTTTTTTAAATTTCGACTAGTTCAGCATGAGGTCGCTGAGACAATTGGTTGAGCAACATATAGGATGTTGGCATATCTGCCGAGCGGAATGATACCCCATTTCTTTTGGCTTTTGGCTCAACCTCAGTCAGTTGTGCCTGCATCCCGCAGCACAAATGACTGAGGACATTCACCGTTCGATTAACGTTGCATACGCAAGGAAGCAATTTCTGAAGCTTATGGTATCGTTCGCAGTGTGAGTGGCGGTATTGAACGACAAAATCATGCTTGTTTTCGGCTGTTTCAAAGCGTTACTGTTACCTTGGATGTTGGATGCTTTTCTCACACTGACTCGAGTCGACGAGATGCTGCTACAATGTAAATATTGATGATCGCTCGTCGAATAAACATATTCTATTTGGAACTGTTGTTTGCCATAGTAGAGATTCGCTGCGTGAACACACCACAAACTCGGATTACATGAAATAAACGGCATAGACGCGGCTGAATAAATCTGACAACTCAATAAATGATGCACAAGAAGTGGCAATGCCAGAGCGTAATGTGTGTGGAAGGTGCGAGGATCCTGAACGGTCGTTTCTCATGCCTACCATAGAGCGTCTCTTCAAATAATCATATCGGCCGAATAGTTAGCAGCTAAATGAAAAGACGGTAGAAATAAATCCATTTCGTGAGCTAAGGATTGATGATCTATTCTCAAAAATAAACCACGGTAGAAAAGCAATATATTGTTTCGAAAAGACCAAAAACAGCGAACATCACTCTGAAGTGGAAACCGCTTGTTTCAATTTCGGCTACATTTCAGTGTAGTATGGAACCTGTGAGTCGGACACCGTTTCTTCAAGACATTCTTTGGTCTCTGTATCTAATGTACTGAATGCGATCCAGATCTTACTGTTTTTCCCGTACCAGAAGTATGGTCAAAAGTGTAGTTTTGCGATTAACAACAAATCGGACGAGTCAAAACAGACCTAAAGAAATGCGGAATTGGTAAATAACAACTTCCGAAGGCAGCGGAGTAAAGACAAGAATACTCACTGTACCGTGGTGCAATAGTTACGCCTTTCCGGATACATACCGTACTATACTAATCATGCCATGGCACAGCGCGTATAGAACGGTACAAAATAAGAAATTCTCTTTGGTATAGTGACATCACTGTTTGAAACTATGTGATGCACGAAGCTGTTCATGTATGAATCACTGTACTGGCTGTAAAACGTATGAAGGTAAAAGAAAGTTGAAGAAGCATAGAAATGATCAAGAAGAAACAAAGACAAGCAGGAGTTTTACTTTTATCTGCCTGACACCACCAGAGAAGTAGGTGGTGTACAGAGGAGAAAGTTGTCTATCAACGGTTATACCAGAACTCTTTGCACGTCGAAAATCCTTGAAATTCCTT
Source organism: Toxocara canis (assembly GCA_000803305.1). Classification (NCBI taxonomy): domain Eukaryota; kingdom Metazoa; phylum Nematoda; class Chromadorea; order Rhabditida; family Toxocaridae; genus Toxocara; species Toxocara canis. The sequence continues at coordinate 353,940 of JPKZ01022562.1, read as the reverse complement.
CATTTCGCAGGAGGTTATGCTAGCATCGCTTCGATACCGCAGTCACAGCATTTCCGCTCTTTTTCCTTTTTCTGCATCCACGTATATTTTAGACTCAGTTTCTTTCGCTCTTCATGGCAGTGCGCCTTATAACCCAAGAAGGTTCTCTAGAGGTAGATAAAGCTGCCTGGAAACTTCTTTGCTTGAGAGTTTAATCTTTTAGTCTTAAGCATTGTCGAAGTTCTACCAGACTTAGTATGCGTTTTATGGCGACTAAGTGTGATACATTGCTGTGTGTAGCATTCGCTTGAAAGAACACACTGCTGATTTTGTGCTGCTATTCACGTGCATTTTGCGAATTTAAACTACAAAAGCTAAGTAAAGCACACATTTGTTGCCATTTTGTAAGTAAGCGAAACCTCGTTAAACTGACTGCCAGCGTTGTTGAGTGCTTAGTTGTCCATGGCAACGGATCCACTAGCGGAGAGCTGCATGCCAAAGCAACGCGTTTCCTGTCTGCTTCACAGGGAGTGCGTTTTTTGGCTTAAGCCATGCTGACATATTTCTTCCAATTGCTACGACCTCGTAGTGTCATGGTTCTTAAAAGCATCAAGGCAAATGGACAAAAGCGGAAGGTGGAGGTTAAGGAAGCGATTAGGGATAAATGTGCCTGTTTTAGGCAAAAAAGAAAATGTTTGGCCGAATTGGACGGTATATATATATATATATATATATATATATACGTATAAGATATATTTTCTTAAGGAAAACATGGTAATCCTGTGACAACATGGTGGGCGCAATTGCTTCTGTTATTACCTTTCTATCATTTCTTTGCTTTCCACATATTGTTATATTGAAGCTTTCTCTATATTTCATTACAAATATTAACAATAAATGTATTATTAGCCATGGATTCAAAAATCAATACCGCATTTTCACAGTTGCACTGCAACTGCACGTAGCAACGGAATGAAAACTTTCGTCGTCCAGTTGCAGTGATTTTCACTAGTTTTCATGGTCTAGAAACTCGCTGATTTCAGCTTCTTCTAAATTTTTCTGCTGACGCGGTTTTGATTCGAAGAATTTCAGGCACCTGATAAATAATCAGGCTAACGTCCAACTCTGGTTTAGTTCTTTTAAATGTCAGTATTAAAGGCTTAGCCTAGATAGCGAGCGGATAGATTTTGAGTTGAACATGCCCATAGAGATGGACTTTTGCTTTTGAAACTTATGCTGCGCGAATCCCAGTTCTCGACGATGCTTCGGCTGGAAATGAGTCCCTGACATCCTCCGAGATTCTATTCGTCGGCACCTCGTCTTGAGCTGAAGAGTTCTCGACGAGGTCCTCCTCT
>JPKZ01022562.1:290164-325782 GCA_000803305.1 Toxocara canis | reverse complement strand
CTGCCGATCGTCCAGGTGATATGAATAGGGAGCTGTGAAAGTGATCACTCGGGAGCCATAAAATCTTAGATACAATACAAGCGGACACCTGTCCACTGTACACGCAAGATTATCTTCTTCTGGCAGAGAAAAAGCACAGTTTTAAAATTGAACTATAAATTGAACTCGTCCAGGTGATATGAATAGGGAGCTGTGAAAGTGATCACTCGGGAGCCATAAAATCTTATGTATGATACAAGCGGACACCTGTCCACTGTACACGCAAGATTATCTTCTTCTGGCAGAGAAAAAGCACAGTTTTAAAATTGAACTATCCATTAAATTGAACTATCTCCGATTTTTATTTTGGCATATATTTTTCGTTGTATGCGGCATTTTTTATTGGCTCCATCACATAAGCTATAAACCAAAAAATCTACGCAGAATTCACTGGAAAACACACTTTCTGTAATGCCGCCAACTTTATCCGCTCATTAACTTCTTTCAACATTGTTCATTCACAAGTTATTTAAAAAAATGGTTCAACTTACATATAACCGCAACGCTTTCCCCGGATTGAGAAACGAATAAACTGGTGATACTCGATATAAGTCATTGTTGCTGCATTTGATTTTAATCACAATCCTGAAAGGAGTTTACTCGTTAAGTTGAATCGAAGGCAAATTTCTGTTAAGTCATTCTTTCGCTTAGCAAAGCTTTCATAAAAATATCATTTAATGCAGCTTAAAAGTAGGAAAGCGTCAAAGGGATTATGTATACTCCACAAAAAAAGGAAAATTTTTACTTACGGATTTGTGAAACTGGGTATTTTATCGCGAATAAAAAAGGAATCGATAGAGAAGTTTGAATACCATTGAGTACCTCTCTTGCCTGCTTTGCTTGAGGAGTTAAACTATTCAGTTGGCACAAACTAAGCACTTATTCACAAGGGTAAAATAAATTTATTGCGTGAACCCCAACCGGAAAAAATAGGCTAGGCTAGGAGATGGCGCCCATTTTTGAAAAGAATAAGAAACGTAAGTGAAACTGTAACATTATTGGAGAAAAATGCGTTTGGAATGAACTCACCTTTCCGTTCCAGCGTTCACTAGAAGATGTCTCGAGCCACCTCCTTTCGACGCCGAATATTCAGCCATTCTAGGCATTACGTAGAGATTCACCTCTTTCTTCATCTCGGGCATCATTTTCAGCTTACACATATAACATTGCTCACATGGAACCCGCTTGTTAGGAGGCTAAAGTCAAGAAACGTTCACATTAATTATAAGTTATTGCCCATACCAATCAACAAGGAGGAAATCTTCCTCGTTGTATGCAAATTGTCTTTTGAAAAGATGGAAAATACTAACAACAGCATAAATTTGAATACGTCTGACGTACATTTGATACGAACTGTACTCGATCTAATTTGCACAGAAACGATGACAGCTGTTTTGTGTATTCAACTGTTGTTGTGTTTCACAGTCGGAATGAGGAGGAAATCTTTCTCGTTGTATGCAAATTGTCTTTTGAAAAGATGGAAAATACTAACAACAGCATAAATTTGAATACGTCTGACGTACATTTGATACGAACTGTACTCGATCTAATTTGCACAGAAACGATGACAGCTGTTTTGTGTATTCAACTGTTGTTGTGTTTCACAGTCGGAATGAGAATATTCGAATCAAACAACTACTTTAATATAAGTCGTTTATGGCACAACTAGAACGTGAATAAATGCGTGTGAAATCTAATTGTGATTCCCAAAAATGCGGTTTGGGTGACAATATGGGGCACATATGAAGCGGTTGCAAGTAAGGGCTATGGAACTGAGTCAGAAAGCCCATTTCGAACCTATCGAATCATATGGATTAAACAGAAATGAAATTCTTTAAAGGAACGAAAACCTAACAAACGCAATGAAGGAATTCAGTTAATGTTCTGTGCGAATAAAGCACCATCTAGTTTCTATTACAGCATTCGATTACTGAAAGGCGTTAGGAAAATGAAGTAAAATATAAAAGCTAATAAGCCCTTTCACATAACAAAACATATTTTAGGAACTTTTGTAAAGGAGCGATTCCGAGTTAAGAACTATTTTCAACCATAAAGGAAATGCAAGTTTATCACGCTCATTTCAACATCTATTTAAAAATTACATTACAAGAGATTTTGAAAAGGCATGAAACAAATAGTGAATATAAACGATGAAGTTTTGAACCAAGCAGACTGAAAACGAGAAGTTGGAAACCATTGTTTGGTGGGCAGGCGGTCCGCTGGAATACTTTAGCGCTCCCCGAGGGAGTGGTTGAGATCATTTGCCAAAGTGTCGAATTCAATTTCTGTTTGCTTAGCAATTAAATCGTTCTTATCAAAGCTGGGATCGCAATTCTGATGAACAACTCTAATTTATCTAAGCCCTGCAGCCTTCTGCGTGCTGTAGAGCGTTTGTTCCTCTGTCGCGTTTCGCCGCTCAAAAAAAGGCCAATTCTATATTGCCATCTTGTGGTCTCATGCTCCGCTGACTTATTAAAATGAGCTTTGCTGGGTTTTTTTTGACAAACTAGCCTTTCAGTCGTGTCTTTCTGCAAAGTTCATGCAGTAAGCACAACTTCCTTGTGAACTACTAGCCGCCTATTTTATATGATAAGGTCAGAGGGACGGAACTCTCCTATGATCTTAGCTCTTCGACGCATAGTTTTTGCCAGCCTTTTAAGACGGAAATTAACGTTGTGACAATCTCGACGTTATGTTACGATTGCGTTCATGCAGCTGTTTTCGGACCCTTGCATTTCATTTCAGTCGCTGAAGGACGGTTTTTACTCTAACCAGAAAGCAGAAAAATTTGAGCATGTTTACAACGAGCTTGTTACGCGTTCTTATAAAAACTTTCGGATTGGTATAGGTACAAGAGAAGCGGAAACAACAACGACGTTTTTTCGCCAGGACCAATATTTATTTCATTAAATTTTTGGGCATTAAAATTTCAAACCAAACATTTACATAAATTTCAAGATGGAGGATGAGTGAAATTTTTTGGATCTCTCGAGAATTGTTCACAATTTTCATCACTTATGCAAAGTCGCTGATTACCACTTAAAGATTGTCGAACAGAACTGTTTGATGCACTACGGAACCGATAAAAAAACATAAAATAGAACTTTTCTGTTTTTCATAAAGTTTTTCGTTTATGCACTGACCAGTGAGTTCAACGAAAATTGCACTTACTGTAATTCTTTCTTTAGTTTTTATACGATCTTTCTTTATTTAATCCCTGTGGGATCTGCTAATCATGGTAAAACTTTAAAAATGGCTTGCGAAAAAATTTACGAAGATGAATTATATAAGTTCACTTGCTACACTCTTTACTGATGCAAAATTATTTCGGCACATCATCTAATCGACTAAAGATATACCTACCAATAAGTTACGTTTTCTCCTTTACAGATGGAGCTATTACCATAGCCTATGACATAGCTTGGTTAATTACAGAACAGGGGCTCAACTTTAACCTTCGACGCTACTTTTCTGTATGGGTGCATCTGTTTTCAATTGACATTCATTCAACAATGACCATTGCCTTATGACTATGCGATACTAATGGTTCACAGATGTCATGCAATGCCTTTCTTTGAGAGAATGCATTCGAAGCAGTAGTAGATTCTTGTGATCTACGCTATGCTAGAAGCCACCTAGTTTAAGACACAAAATATAAGATAGATCATAGTTTAAGACACCAGATAGACCAGAGAATTCATGCGTTACTTCATTTTACATCTCTTTCAAGCATAACGTTGGCCCTAAGCAGTAGTTCTCTCAATGGAGGCACATGAAATATAATGCATAAGAAAGGAATCGAATACGTTCATTGTGCTAAAGAGACGGGAATCCTTTCAGGTATCTCACCTTTTATTCGAATAATATAAAGCAGTGAAAGATAAAAAACCATCCCTAAAATGATCGGTTACAGAGTAACGTTACCTAGACACGAACACTGAAAGGCGCAACGCATGTGCTGGATGAAAAACTTATTCTCGTGGTCTAAAATATAATTCTTTCGATAGATCTAAATTTCATGTTAAAAAATTTTCACCGGCTTTTAAGCCTCCTTCTCGAGGTTTCTGCTAACTGATTCCAACCTAGTCAAAAATAAATGATCAAGGGCGTCCATCGATTTTTGATCTCGAACTAGATTGCTTACGTGGCCCAGCGTTTCGGGCGATGACGATAAAAAATGCTCATTGAGTTCGTTCTCTGTTTGCCTATGCGCATAAATTGGAAGTCTTTGGTTATGTTCCGTAAAAACTGCGACGAATGAAACTATTAAGTGAGAGACGTATTTGTATGGATATCATCTTCTCGACAAAAGCTCACCTTCAGAGAAGCGAAACGATCATCTGTGGCACATATTGGACTTCTTCTCTTCTTGCTCCACACACGCAGTGTTTCGAACAGTCTCATCGACAACTACTGAATTGCACATTTATACGATATGCAAATTTTTCAAATTAAGTCATTGAAAAATTCTTGTAAGAAAGTTTTCCATCGCAGCTCATAATACGTGCGAATGATGAATTAATATGCACAACACGAAGTCGTTTTGCTCAACAAGTTTCTCTATTCCCTGCAATTTTTTAACGCGAACCAGCTATTAATAGATATTGTAGGATTCGCTTACAAGGAAATAAGCGTTATTTTGATGAGAATCAGTCACCACTTTAGCGAAATGGCAACTAGTCACCACCGCATTCGAGGAAACGTAAATTTGCGAAATGCGTAACAAAGCGCTCTTGACATATGTGATTACGCAGTCGTAACGTTAAAGCTGATTGATAGAAACTGGATCAGTAAATTAATGATGCAAAGACATTGTACGAAATATCATTCTTCTTATTCTATAAGCGCGATCCTTTCACTCAGATTCATTTCACTTTCAATAAAATTCTCGGGACATACTGTTCTTTTCATTTGAAGGAAAATCCTGGTAACTGCCGATGATTCAGTGGATAATCTGATTCACCGTATATGTTGGCTGTATTTTTCGACCTGAATAAATCGATGTTTCAAATGAAACACTTCTCTTTACTTTAAAAAGAAAAACGAGAAAAAACGAACAAGTCGAATTTGCATGAAAAGAAACCTCCTTCTTTTCTATTCAAAGCAGTGCGGTTATTTCCGTATGAAATAGGGACAGGAAGAAATGCGCTTCTTTGCTATCCCGTTGAATCTACAGATCTCAGTTGTTTTTTCTTTCACCTCACACAACCACCTGCTCCTGCGTCTGCGACAGTTCTTCCAGTTCCTTACCACGTCTTAAATTTATTGCATTCCAACGTATGATTGAACGGTTAATTCAGCGATCAGCCTATTAACGAAAACGAATAAGAAGAGTCGCATGGGATGCGACCACCATTGAGAGTTTCCATAGCGGCAGAAAGGAAAAGAATTGAGGAAGAGTTAGGGCGACAAGCTTCACGAAGAAAGAAAGCGAGGGTAGCGAAGGGCGCACGGGCCTCGGTGACACATTCATCATGTTGGCGTGCGACAACTCCAAAAAGGAGCCCAATGCGCATCCCTATCCACTAAGGAGTCGTTCATCGGCGAACAATCCTCTTTCACTTAACTGTTGCCCCTCCCCATTAACAATGTTCCAAATTCCTCGCTTGCTATATATGAGCAAAAAAAACACCGAAAATCTTTAGGCAATTGCACTTACAGCCAATTTTTCTTCGAGGATTAAAGATATTTTTTTTAAACCATCAATTTATAAAATTAACTAACTTTTAAAAAATTTCCGCAAAGTGGAATTCAGTGTGCTCGTTTTATCATTTGTTTAAATGTCACAAAATATGAGTCGAAAAACGAGCACAAATAGGCAGTATAAGATTTGTTAACGACCATTCCGGTAAATGCGAAACTGGTTTCGTAGAAATTTCAAATTTATTTTTTTCCAAACTCAACAATTAACACTACTTAAAGAAGCACTCGTCATTAAAACTGCTCATCTGTGAACGTGCAGTGGAAATGTGGTGCAAGTAACTTGCTGTTAGCTATAGGCAATTTCTAGGATACAGTACTGAGAATGATATCCGTTTGCTTCACCTCTGTTTGCAATATTGCCAGATTTTAGTCGAAACTTTCGGAAGTGAGACGAAAACAGAATTCGCCCATGAATGTCGGGGAAACGGAGCGAACATTTCAAAAGCCATATTCCATCGCACGTGAACAGACGACAAAGAAATTTGCAGGCAGCGAGTTGTGTACGGTTATATTATTTGTCAGTAAATTCGACATTATAAAACGTCCCACCATTATGAATGCTATTACAACCAGTGCTAAGAATTTTTGCAAAATGAATAAAGTGTAAAATGAAAAACAAAATGAAAAACCACTCAACAAAGCGGAAATAGGAGGTTTTTTATGAAATTCGGCAGTATAGTTTCTTTTGGTATGTTTGATTTTAAAAGGCATACTTTAGTTAGTATCGGCGCTGTTTGCCAAATCAATCAAATCGAGTGACAAACACTATAATTCCACTGCACTTTATGAGCCACGATTCATAACGATTACTTTTTTCCGGTTCTTTTAAACTACAAGTGGTGAATAGCCGTAGTGGTGCTACTGCCTGGTTCAGTCATCAGAAGAAGCTAGTTTATATGATTTTAGTTTACGACCTAATAGCGTGATGGAAAAATACACTTGTTCAACAGTGCTCAATACGCTTACTAACCAAAGGCGAGGATTTCTTTTTTTTTTTTGTGAATTTTGCCAAGTATTCGATCTTATATAGATCGAGTGTGCAAATATTTGGTAAATTTCATAGAATAATGCTCCGCTAGATGGAATATGGTAGCGTAAGCATGCTTAATGCACCATATTGACACTGTTATTCTACAGTTGCATAAGTCAGTGCTCGACCGCTCGAACTCCTTGTTTTCTGATTGCCCATCATCGGTTCTTGTTGTGTAAATGCTAATCTTGCTGATTCTATCTTTCAAACTGTGTGTACGATGGCTAGTAACTGGTGGCCGAGATGGAGCTAATTCGCACTTGAAGTTTTCTATTCCACGCACTCCCCGATACTTTCGAATGTTTTTATTCTGTAAATTGTCCTTTTGGAGGCATTACAGTAACGGGACAAGTTCTGTGGATTTCTCAATTTCGAATATTATTTTGCAAAGTTTGTAGATTATTAAAAATTGATTGTTATTAGTAGAATTGATCCAAAAAATTCACCGTCTCGATGATAAAACAAAGTTAGATGCGCGGTAGACTGAGTTTGTTAATGGCTAAGATTGCACATCTTCACATCCTTATGCCAGCTTTGTAAGCATATTTATTTTGAAGAATCGAATGCACTCACGAACGGTAAAGGATTTCAGTCTCGGCTACAGGGATTGGGTGGTTAGGAGAAGTGGGATGGGATGGGAGGGCGGGACAGAGAGAACGAGAAGCGGACGGCTTAACGAGCAAGTGAATCAGATATACAAAGTGGGCAAGCAAAAATCAGCAAAATCAGAGGAGTTTTTCCGAGATCTTCGTCACAGAGGAGTTAGCCGAGGCGATGAAAAGCTAAAGAAATCTGTACGTAAGTAAATAGTAAACTGCTACTTATGCTTTACTAATGGAAGCAACAAAATGGCCAAAGAAAGGTCGCCTTTTGCCTGGTAATCACTTGTTTATCAAGAAATATTAATCCCAGAAGAGAATTCAAGCTTACTGCTTTATTGGCTTTTTGAAAATTTATTTCCTCACCGAATACTTTGTTTTTAAAATTTGCCGTGTTTAAGTTCAAATCCACTGCTTGCAATATCGACCATAAAAGTGGTGAAATGGTGCATGTACGGGAGAGAGGGGTGGAATGAGGGGGACAATTTATTATCTACGAACAGCAGAGGGGAAACAAAATGTTATTTGGTAATAGCACCATAGCCGCGCAAACAAATCTGCAAAAACGCTGGGATTTCAGGCGAATTTTGAGAAATTTCAGCTGAAATAGAAACAGCAAGGAAAACGACGTAACAAGACATATCAGCTGATTTATCGCTAGTTTTTCCATATTTATTTTCCAAATTTTCTGTACTTTTGAAATTCTCCACAAACTGAGGCAATGTTATAGGAGCATGTGGTAGGTGAACTGAGGAAATTTCCCAAAGGTATAAAGAAGTTTACTGGGAATGGCTGTTGATAGGATACCATATACTTTTTAAACTTTTTTCAAAAATATCACTCTAAGCTAAAGCCATATGTATTCGATATTCCTTTATTTTACGGTTAAATTATCTTTCTTATGTATTGGATATTCATTTATTTTACGGTTAATCCCATCGACCTGAGAAAACACATGAAGAAAAAATGAACAAATTAGTTAGAAAAGAATTTAATCCTACCTAATATGCCATTTTCCTGGCATTCTTCATTCAATCGCAAAAGCTTTCGGGAAAAGATATTTCAATATAATGGTTCCAGTGGCTTTACTCATGCTATGCTGCCTTCATTTAGCCCTCATTTATTATGCTTCTGATAAAATCAAAGAGCGGGGACATTGTCGATTGCCTGAGTGTAGAAAGGTTAAAGCAGATTTGAAGCTGATGATGTTTTTGAGCAGCTCATCAATTACGAATGAAATAACTAATTTACTCTGACTCATTTCCGAAATTATGAAGTTGCTATTTTCGAGGACCTTATTAGAGGGGTTTTGCTTAGAAAAAATTAAATTTTTCAGACAAGAAAGAGCTAAGATCTTGGTTGTATAAAGTGAGAATTCAATAATGAATGTAAAATTTCCGTTTTCCTGTGTCTCGTTCGGCTGACTTTTGTCGCTTTCGTTTTTATCGCTAACACAAATGTCAGCAATAAATGAAGCAGAAATCAAGAAGTTTACGATAATCGAATGCAGCAAATGAAAATTATGATATTTTGCTTAACTAAGAAAAATAAATGACTGATAAAGCTGACTAAAACATTCGCAAGTTTATTTTCCATTTCGCCCTAACCGAACCCAACGTAGGTTTTGAATCTCTCCTCACCTTCGTTGAATCAATCACTAACTTTATGCAATCAGCGAAGTTGCTTTCTTACTATTTCGAGATTGAAAATGTATTAGTCTTCAACTAATCGGGCGAAGTACTAAATGTGGGATTTATCTGCATTCGATCAATTGCTATCATCTATCGTACGCTTGCTCTTTCGGTAATAAATGATGACACATTGCTCCGAAATGGTTCGTGTGTTTTGCGAATGATAAAACAACTGGTTTCTAACAAAAAAAAAAAATTAATCGACGTTTCAGTTTTACGATGGGATGATGGTTAATTCGACTTTTGACTCTATTTGTGTTCCTCTTTTATCATCCGTCGACGTCTAGTTGTACCACATTCGTTCAATTATACGAGCTTTCACTTAGCTCCTCATTTCCATCAACATTTTCATGAACACTACGCTGAACATTTCCATATACTCGGGTGATGCTGAAATAACAAAAGTGCAACTGTTTTTGAAGGAAAATGTGTTCGAAAAAGTCGTAATTCTTAATAAATTTGGGGAATATCATCCCTGTGACGATTAGGTGCACTGTTGTTTTCTTGTCAAGCATTGCTCAAAAGTTTACAAGCCCCTCTGTGCAACAAAGTTCAAATTTTGCATTTGGTAGTGCAAAATGCATAGTAAACTCTAACACATTAACAAGAAATACTTGAAACAATGACGGGAAAGATTTCCCTTCCAAAGCAGTTTTAAAGAGTTTTTTAAAAATCAGCTTTCAACTTTTCATGACTCAAATGGATTTTCTTACGCTCACTTCTGCAACTGCTGCAGTCAAAACTCGTACTGGAGACTGAACTTCACAGAGTTCTTAGAATGAAGCCACAAAAGCGAAAGCGGAAATTTTCATTATATTTGAATACTTTCATACGTTTCTCGTGGCACACTTGTATATATAATATAATGAAGAAATGTTCCATATAAGTTCAGTTTATATGGGATTTTTCAGCTAGTTTCAAATATTAATATTTTACGATTTTCTCTCCCGTTCACATTTTGTTTTCGTCCTTTGGTTAGTTCATAATCGTCTTATCTATTAAAATCATTTGAACGAAATCAGTCGTAAATAAGAAACTAATCGATGAACAATGAATTTTTTGTCGGAATGCTGAAAAAATGTAAAACTTCGATGGGCCACGGCTGCCAAATGGCAGCTAAACTGTTATCACAACATTGAATCCATGAGCGAATCAGAGAGCATGTCTTAAGCATGTCCTCACCACTTGCGCGATCCTACGCAATATATCCAATGGCTAAACATGTTGTCGCATGTCGTAGCCTTCAAGCGGTTAACATTGTCATCAAAATCTTTGTACGAGGTAAACGCACACATTCGAAAAATCCGCCAGCCTCATACATTCACGTAAATCAATGGCTGCGTTGAACTGTTGTCTCTAACTAACCTCTTCCTGCACGACCTATAACCTCCCTTTTCCCGATTTCTTCATTCTTCAAAATCCTTCCCCTTATTATACCGCTCAATCATTACTATACTTTGTTACGGTTTTCGCCTTTTTTCCACTCGTAGAAGCGCTGCTGTTGTTTATAATCTTTTTGGCGAACGCTATGGCCATTTTTTTCAGCTTGCTGTGCTATGGTTATGGCTCAAGGAGCTGAAACGTCATCATAAACTTATTATACCATCTCTTCTCGACGCATTATATACGGTCTCAACTATAATCTACCTTATACAAATATATCACAACATTCTCAAGATGGAAAGCAATGTCGCCTGAGATTCAACAAAACGGATGTTGCGATAAGGTAGTGGGTTAACTTTATTATGCGCTTTTTTACTGTTGATTACAACGACTTAATTAATATGTTAACCAAGCTATCATGGGTGGTCTTCCGACTATTATCTGTTTTTTCCGCCTTCCATGGCCGCGTGAAAAAATTGCTACTCCGTCTTGCAAATATGCTTCATCTTTTCGACGAGGAAAAACCCCATACTTTTACGGATTCCCATCCTGAGCAGACTCTGAAGGAATTCGATCAGTCCTCCGTTTCTTCCGCTTAATACTGCTGAGAAGTATGCTGCCGGTTTATGTAGCGTACGAAAACATTCTTGGTTGAATTCAAAGCCGTAGAAAACAGTCAATGTGCAATCCATAGTGACAGAGCACTAGTGAGTAGATGGGATCAACAACTGAAACGGTAGGCATGTGAGCGTAACCGGTAAAATCATTTCGAAGCTTAAGCTGATAAAAATTTGATGCATGCGAGTAAAGTTTATGGTATTACAGAGTGCAAGCCGTACTGTTGCTGCAAAAACCATCGAAACGGATGTGTGACGAAAATTGAATTTTGAACTTTGTGATGAAAACTGGTTGGTGAAACGTTGAAGAGAGCATTTGTTTTGATCGTGAGGAATATATCCGATCTTACACTTATCACTCATTCGAAGTGACAAGTGTAAGATCGGATATATTCTTACACTTATCACTCAAATGTTTCAGTATCAAATGGTATTTTAAAGTACACAATGTGAGAAAGCTTTTATTTGTTCAGAGATCGATCACATAGTTATGTTTGATGAGAATGATGGTGGATGGTCAAGTAAGATGAAAATTGGTTCATGGCCTTCTGCAAACGAACGAAGCTCGACAGTGTTTAACATTTTCGTCAAGAAAAAAATCGGGCAGTTCACATTCAAGTCATTGTTGCGTTAGTATGACTTTTTACAAACCAACAAAGCTCTATATAGAGTCATGTTGAAATATGACGTGACCTCAAGTATAGCAAAACAAACAACCGCACAAGAAAATTACCGTAAAATTAAAACTAACATTATCTTACTCTTACTGTAAAGCAATGCCATACATGCACAACATTGCACGTAGTGTGTTGGTCTCATGGTCATGTAGGCGCAAGTTTGATAATGCGTACGATATTATTTCTCCATGACTGATTGCCCCAAACGGTGCACTCATATCAAAAACTAATTACCCGTTCTTCACAATCCGGTTATTTGTTGGGCGTCTGTGCGTGCTTCTTTTCTATTTTCGCAAAGAGCATACCAGCGATGGAGAATGCCCTCCGTTTCGCTAACACTTCGTTCAAACGTTCTTCAGTTCAATTTGTGCAGTGCTTATGCCCATCAGTGAATGTTGCTATAAAAGCACTGTTTTACATTAGCGCATGTCTCAGTCACCTTGCCATACTCTCCAATGCCTTCTGACTTACTAGAATCGTTATTCTAATCAGTGCTTACTTCCTGGCATTAATGTTCGACGTATATCTGGAATTTTTCTCGCCTTGGTATCGCCAGCAGCTCACCGCGTTAACTGATGCATATTAACGTAGTGTGCTAGGTGTAGATTGTTATTTTTCTCAAAAATATCCTTGCTTACATATCTTTAAGTCTCATATGGCCATTATATTTCATATATATGCATATATATTATGCTAGTTAAGGTAAAACTCCACTTGTGAGTATCCTGAGTCATTCGTGCCCTCCTAAGATTGGGAATCCATAGATTCAAGGCCGTAAAATCGGAGTTTTCTATGCTATTCTGAACTATGTATGCGTAAACTGTCTAACAGAAGGCCGCTTGACTTGAGCCGATTTTGCCGTATTTGAGAATGCCAGAAAGGCTCGGAGGTCGAAACCGTGGTGGAGTTTCCAGTACTTGTTTAGAGAGCATATTGCTTTTCCGGCCAGAAGGTTCGCTACGAAAATCAACTTTTTTGATTATGTACGGTTGAAAACGTATGCAATATCTAATCATTTGTGAATGCCTTTTAGAACGGTAAATACTTAAGCACAAAGAGGAATGGCGAAACCTTGTACTGCAACAACCGATCAGATTGAAATCGTTGTACAAAGTTTTGTCAGTGAGCCGCTAATTGTGAGGTTGTGGAATGAGACTGGTCAACAAAGTATCACCCATTACTTTGGATACTGTGGAAGCAAGAATACTTTCATATCGAAGAGGTAAATCTACTTCGTTTTAATGTTTTAGACAGTATCACACTGAAATGATACGACTTGGAATAGTTATGAAACTTATTCAAATAGTTGTAGTCGAGATGATCGCTGTCTACCGTCAGATGGGTAGTTGTCGTAAGACATCCTATTGAAAGTTCTTGAATAAAGTTAATGGTGGAAGAGTAGAATCGTATTAAGTGGCTCTACAGTCAGTAAATTTACTTTAACGAGCGATGGTGTTTGAGGTTTGACTTACTGGTGATTTTTGCCACCCAAAACGAAATCAGTTTGATCGAAAATTCTCATTCCGAATCGGTTTTTTTGCCCTTCCGGGCACAGTAACAAAAAGCACTTAACAATTCAAAGAGTAAAATGCCATGTAATCATTTTTTTACCGCTTTGAAACCTCAATGAGTGTTCTTTGGAATATTTCGGCTTTTTCCAGTTTCGAAGTTCCTTAATTTATCCACATATCAATGGACTTGGTTTACTTCACGATCTTTTTATATTTTCGTCCTCCCTGGTCTTGTCGAGGTAAAAAAAAAACGGCAAAACGAAGCTGATGAACACGATTCTGAATTCTCGATATCATTCGATTATTTCTTCGCAAAGTAAAAAATATACACATACCATAAACGGTACAACAACACTACCGTCGAAGACATAAAATTTTTTGCTTCATCAACATCGAATCGAGACGGAAAATCGAAAGAAAAAAGCCGTGCCGTGTATTTTTTCAGAAATGATTGCATGTCTGGTAAGTGGAAGTTCGATGTTTGTCGTTTATTTGGTAAACAGCCAAACGTGGTTGAATCACAGCGTATTCTCCTTGACGGTATCGGATGTCTCTATTTCACAATTGAAGCGGATTTACGACTTCATCTACAACAACAGCTTTGGTTAAGAGTGGCGCACAAATCCTCGCATCGCGAACCTATTTTACTCGAGCAAGGTAATTTATAAACCTGCACTATTTGATGTTTATAAGTGAATAGTGTTTTTCAGTGAAGCAGTTTGTGCATTGATGATTTCGGTACGTATATATTCAAACTTTATTAATATATGAAGTTCGAAAATAAGTACTGTTAATTAATCTATAATGCACTGACTTTCATCATTAACAATGGCTTACAAAGATAAAAGCTCCTTTTTGCAAGTGACTGAACAGCGAATCAGTATTGTTCTCGACAACGGAA
This sequence comes from Toxocara canis, assembly GCA_000803305.1. NCBI lineage: Eukaryota > Metazoa > Nematoda > Chromadorea > Rhabditida > Toxocaridae > Toxocara > Toxocara canis. The sequence continues at coordinate 311,631 of JPKZ01022562.1, read as the reverse complement.
TTCTGTGCAGAAAAGAAAACGGAAGTGTATGTTTTTTTAAACAATATCCACAAAGGCAGCTGCCTTTTTTCCGTTAACTAAAGTCAACACTGGATTACATCGCTTTTTAGTCTTCAATTGTTTCTACTGTTAGCGCAACAGATCATCATTGTTTTTGTTGTTGTTGTCGTCGTTCTGCAATCTCGAGCAGCTGCTAAACGAAATGGTTCATTTAGGACCGCTCATTAACTTTACTGATTACTTCACTCAAATGGTTAATGTTTAAACAACTGCTTGAAGTGCTCACAGTGCGCATTTCATTTTGAGCATTTTGCGATCAAGATAAGAAATATTTCTTACTGCTCATAATTTGTTTGACACTTCTCGTTTCCATTTTATTCAAAATCTTCAGAATGGTTTCTTATTAGAATAACTGATCATTATTATTGATTTGCTTTTATTTTAAAGTTTGTTATGCTCCATGAACCTCGATACATTTCAGACGTTCACCGCATTTCGTAACCACTGGGAAGGAATTTCTGTCTATAATTACTGCTTGACACGCTATGGTCGTTTTCAGCGTAATTTTGTTGCCAGCCGTACTTTTCTTTTCAAGTTTTTCGTTCACTTTTTTTTTCGACGCCTTCAAATAACTACTAATAAGTTAGCTGAGAAATTCATGAAATAATATTTTTAACATAAAACGGCTACATGTTCAGTTTTTCTTTCAGCTACCGAAAACGATGAAATCATTAAGGTTACCTGAGATATAAAAACAATGAAGACAATATCGTTGAAAAGCTGAATCTAATATATGTGTCGAAACAAACGATGGCCATTTAATAAAACAACATCGACAGCGTATGGAAATAAGGAAGATTATGATCGTTCGAACGGCGGAAAGGAATGGATGGAATCATTGTGTGATGAAGAAACAACCTGGAAAATTGCAGCACATAGATTCATGTAGAAGTTTGAAGCGAATGTACGTATCTCGAGCACTTACAAACTTCAGCCGCTCGAACAAGTTGTTCGCATAAATTACTATGATTAATTAAGAAAGTCTTATGCCTTTTAATTCTTTGTTTCCTTTTCAAATTTGCGTCAGTTTTCAGTGAGATATACATCTTTAAACGTGCGTACTGCCTGCTGAAGTTCTTAAGATGCGCTCATTTTGTGCGATAAAACTGTTAAATAATTAATCAAAATTTTTTAAGTTAAAGGAGAAGATTTAAAATCAAGCACCGTTTTTTATTTACTTATTCGTTGTACCATTTTAAGATTCGTTGTGTTCCATTGTTGGCTTCTTTTTGTCCGGTTTTCGGCGCCGCTAAAGAGCCTTATGGAGCGGTCATGTTTGCACACATAATATGTTTGTATGCGTACATGTGCTGCGCGTCTCCATATCCGGTAGTTTTTGACTCGCGAACGAGATAGGCTACGGAGATGAAATTTGGCATACGTAATCGGTGATATTATGAGGTTCGCCAATGCAAAATTTGGGAACAGTATAGGAATTTCTGAATGGATTATGGAACACGAAAAAAAAAGTTGCTTAGAAAAACAGCTGAAGAAAACATAAAAATAGGTCAGAGCTGAAGTAAGCTGAATTTCTAATACGAAAATTTCGCCTCATAAATAGGAATAATCGTAAACAGCAGTGTCCTTTCTATATTCTAGCGATTTTGTTCCTAAGAAAAGAGTCGTACACGGTGCCAATATTTTGGATGTTGTGAACGAACTGTTTGACACAACCGTTTTACGTGCCGATGAAGAATTTTTTGGGATTAGCTGAGTAGAAATAATGGCTTACTCGTAAATGAGCGTTGCTAATATGATTTTCGAGCAATTATGACATCATTTAAGACCGAACTGCGGCTTCTTCAATGCTTTCCGATTTGCTCGCTACGCATGTTTGCCGCTTTTCTAACCGAAGCGTTCTATGCATTCTTTTTGTTCGTTTCGCTTCAATAAACAAATTTTGTGAAGCATATAATAAAATGTCTGTAAACATGAATGGTCTCATAAATTGCTCGTTCCAGCACCGTCATTTCTCACGGTTGGTTTTGCCTCATTTTAAAACCCAAAACCGGTCGGTTCATTACGTCGTCGACAAATATGTCTTTTAGGGTCGCAACATGAAAATGAATAAAAATAAGAGAAACTTATTACAGATATATGGATTGATCGAAATTTAAGATATTCGTACGTAAACCTCACAGCTATTTGTTTGCGGTTCATTAAGTGAAAAATTTACAGCAACTGAGAGTGGCCAAAGAAACGTCATGCTAAAAAATGGTTTATTGGTGTTGCCTGGTTGCGTAGGCACGCTCGCCCTCAACTATTTGTCACTTTCATATGCACCAAAAAAAACGGTCTCTTTGTTTAACACTAATGAAGCTTGACAAAGACGAACACTCCGCTAATGTTTAAGTAGAAGCATTTGTGTCGAATTCGATGGGTTTTCCTATCAGATGCTCAAATGAATATTGGCTTAATTCATCTGTTCGGAAGCAGTTCAATACAATTTTTTCTTTATTTTCGGCATCTTAATCGTCACTATCCCCCTCAGCCCATCACTTTTTTTTCATATTTGAAAACATTCTTGGCAAACATCGTATAGAATTTATGTGCTGAAACACTGTTATTTCTTTACTTAGGCTTACACAGAGGACGACTAACACAGAGATTTCGCCGTTTTTTGTCCTTCAAACCTGTGCAGGAGAAGGCGCTTTGAAGATTGGGGCGGTATAGGACGGTGGCTATACTCGTACACGTGGTACAGAGAAAGGGGAACAAAGAGCTGTACATTGCATAAAGGATGCATGTACACGAAATGGAAGGGGAGAGAGGCAAAAAATAAGGCGAGTTGAAAGAACTTTATCGTTGGCCACTTGAAGTGTTTCCTAAGAGCACACTTTATTTGGCGAATTCGATCTGTCCCATGAAGCACCCCTGTTTTTGTCGTTTATAGTATTTGCTTCACCCAAAATTTTGCGATACCTCTATTGTAGCATGGAAACTATATTTTCAGCAAATACTCTGTGTGAATCTTTCCAAGAGGAAGGGGTGGATGGAGGGGAGAGGAGGGGAGCGGGGGACAGGATTCGAATTTTTTTAACAATAGAGAAGATAACAATCCCTGCCATTAGCTCGTTTCCCTCATCAACATAACTGCGACTGCACAGGCCAACCCGGCTAAAGCGGAACGGTGAACCAACGCGGCTATAGGGGCACGAGGGCTAGCAACCCGAAAGCAACTGCCGCAAAACTCCTCTAGCCAAAAAACCGAGAAAGAAAAGAACTGGACAGAATTCCAAAACCGGTCGGTTCATTACGTCGTCGACAAATATGTCTTTTAGGGTCGCAACATGAAAATGAATAAAAATAAGAGAAACTTATTACAGATATATGGATTGATCGAAATTTAAGATATTCGTACGTAAACCTCACAGCTATTTGTTTGCGGTTCATTAAGTGAAAAATTTACAGCAACTGAGAGTGGCCAAAGAAACGTCATGCTAAAAAATGGTTTATTGGTGTTGCCTGGTTGCGTAGGCACGCTCGCCCTCAACTATTTGTCACTTTCATATGCACCAAAAAAAACGGTCTCTTTGTTTAACACTAATGAAGCTTGACAAAGACGAACACTCCGCTAATGTTTAAGTAGAAGCATTTGTGTCGAATTCGATGGGTTTTCCTATCAGATGCTCAAATGAATATTGGCTTAATTCATCTGTTCGGAAGCAGTTCAATACAATTTTTTCTTTATTTTCGGCATCTTAATCGTCACTATCCCCCTCAGCCCATCACTTTTTTTTCATATTTGAAAACATTCTTGGCAAACATCGTATAGAATTTATGTGCTGAAACACTGTTATTTCTTTACTTAGGCTTACACAGAGGACGACTAACACAGAGATTTCGCCGTTTTTTGTCCTTCAAACCTGTGCAGGAGAAGGCGCTTTGAAGATTGGGGCGGTATAGGACGGTGGCTATACTCGTACACGTGGTACAGAGAAAGGGGAACAAAGAGCTGTACATTGCATAAAGGATGCATGTACACGAAATGGAAGGGGAGAGAGGCAAAAAATAAGGCGAGTTGAAAGAACTTTATCGTTGGCCACTTGAAGTGTTTCCTAAGAGCACACTTTATTTGGCGAATTCGATCTGTCCCATGAAGCACCCCTGTTTTTGTCGTTTATAGTATTTGCTTCACCCAAAATTTTGCGATACCTCTATTGTAGCATGGAAACTATATTTTCAGCAAATACTCTGTGTGAATCTTTCCAAGAGGAAGGGGTGGATGGAGGGGAGAGGAGGGGAGCGGGGGACAGGATTCGAATTTTTTTAACAATAGAGAAGATAACAATCCCTGCCATTAGCTCGTTTCCCTCATCAACATAACTGCGACTGCACAGGCCAACCCGGCTAAAGCGGAACGGTGAACCAACGCGGCTATAGGGGCACGAGGGCTAGCAACCCGAAAGCAACTGCCGCAAAACTCCTCTAGCCAAAAAACCGAGAAAGAAAAGAACTGGACAGAATTTACGGAATTTGGCCAACGGACCAGATGGACAACGATTTAAGTCAAACGGAAGAGTGAAGTGTCTGTATGTGGCTACTCACAACACAGAATCGTCCCGTCCGATTGTCAAATCCAAGCTTATGTCGAAGCGACAGCAAAGATAAAGGCCGACGTTATAGTAATCTGCGAAACCAGATGAAGAGCTTAGCTTACAGCCGAATGGCACACAGGAGACCAGGTCTTCCTTGGTAAGGCATTCTGTAACAGACCGAGAACTGGTGGAGTTGGGCTCATTGTGAGAAAACAAGCGGTACACCTTATCGAAAGCTGCAGTATTCTTTCACCTAGAACTGCAGTGCTGGTTTTGCGTCTGGACAAGACTCGAACCTTGAAAATAGTACAAGTATACGCCCCTGCTACGAATAATACACAGTCCACAGAGGAAGCCGATGAAGAACTCGAAGAGTTTTTCCAAGAGGTAGAAAGGGCTGTGAATATGAGATCAACGTTCACGATTGTGCAGGGTGACTTCAACGCAAAGGTCGGATGCAGAATCCGCGAGAACGAAAGGTGTATCAGCAAGTACGGAATCGGAACCAGAAATGACAATGGTCGGCGGTTGATAACATTTGCCGTCAGCAACCATCTTCATATAATGAATACGATGTTCCAGAAACCCACACGGAGACAATCGATGGCGTGGAGGAGTCCAGATGGCGTTATAAAAAACCAGATAGATTACGTACTATCTAGCACAAAGCGCATCATCTCGGACGTCACAGTCATTCGAGAGAATATCATCCACATTGGCTCCGACCATCGCCTTATACGTACAACAGTTAAGGTAGACTTCACCCATGAAAATGCTGTTTTGAAGAAGAGATCCCATCACGGAGGAATCGTCAACATGGCATCGCTAGCCAGGAAACTAGAAGCTCAGGACTGTTCCATGACCAGTAATGACGTGGACCAGGATTACGCAGGATTCATCAAAAAAATCACCGAAGCAGTAAAAGACGCGCTCGAGCACGCCCCGTCAAGAAGATCGACGAGGTTGCAAAGCCACACGAAACATCTGATGGCTGTTAGAGCTCGCATGATTGTGGAAGGAAGAGCAGAAGGAGGCGAATACGAAATGCTGTGTAAAGAAATAAGAAAGTCCTTGCAAGCTGACTGTGAAGCATATCGCTCGAAGAAACTAAGACGAGCAGCGGAAAGTCACAAAAGTTTAAAGAAAGCAGAAAGGGAAGCCTCGTTGAAACAAAAGGTGCCCACCTCGTTGAAAGATTGCTCACGTAGGAGAACAGTGGTAAGGGCAGAAATGAAAGAAATCTGCGAAAATTTCTACAACGACCTATACTCCTCGAAGGTACACGTTCCAGAAATACAACTACGAGCAGAAGAAGAGGAAATACCGGCAGTCATGTTGGACGAAATAAAGAACGCATTAAGTAAGATGAAACCAGACGGAAGTCCAGGCAATGACAAAATAAAGACAGAATATCTGAAGGCGGGTGGAGATGCTCTCCATAAGGCACTCGCCGAAAGATTTACGAAGTCCCTGAAAGCCAGCACCATCCCAAGTAGCTGGTTAACATCTGCAACTCTACTTCTGAGGAAGAAAGGAGATCCTGAGGACTTGGCAAACTACCGTCCCATTACACTGCTATGAGAATGGGACCGAAGAAGAAGAGCAGGATGGATTGCCTTTGGAAGATACAAATCAGTCCTAACGGATCGAACGCTACCAATGAAGTTAAGAGCGAGCATCTTCAACACAACAGTTCTTCCACCTTTGCTCTACGCTTGCGAAACATGGGCTACCACAAAAGTTGCGGAAGAAAAATTCGCCATCATGGAAAGGGCAATGGAAAGGCAAATGTGCGGTGCCACGGGGAAGGACAGAATAAAGAACGATGATTTGCGTAGCATGACCAGAGTAAAAGACGTGGTAACCGAGATGTATAGGAGCAAAAGATGCTGGACGGGTCATGTTGCAAGAATGTCTGATAACCGTTGGACCTACAGGCTCACAGTGGATATCAAGAGAAACAAAAAGGCCTCTGGGTAGGCCAAAAACAAGATGGGATGAGCCACTCGTGAAACTGTTCGGTCAGCGCTGGGAAAGGATCGCACTGAGCAGAGATGTATGTAACTCGGTGGACCTGCGCTCTCACAAGGAACGACGACAGGTCGCAAGGTGATCGCAAGGTGACTCTATGTGAATCTTTCCAAGAGGCAGGAGTAGATGGAGGGGAGGGGGGGGGAGGCAGGATTCGAATTTTTTTAACAATAGAGAAGATAACAATCCCTCCCACTAGCTCGTTTCCCTCATCAACGTAACTGCGACTGCACAAAGGTCACAAGATACACGCTGGCTCATGCCGGGTAGGATGAGGCGAAGGAGGGAGCGAGAATTTCCTAAATCCGTCTAGACGTTCTCGCTGGAATTTTGAATTTTTCCCCTCTTCTGAGTCCCCCACCTTATTGTGGTTGTTTCACGCGAAAGCGATTTTACCAGTTTCCCTCCTCCGCTTTTCCCTCCTCCCACTTCCCCCGTAACAAAAAATTGATCAATGCAAAAGTACTTGCTCAAGCGCTACAACAAAACTTTCAGCAATTCGTCTGAACACGGTGTTTACAGAATGAATTATTTAAACAAATATGAACTAACTAAAGGGGAACTGTCAATTGAATTCTGTCGAATCAAGACTGGCAACGGTTAACGGGTGCCCGAATACGACACCATAAAGGCTCTATTAAATCTGGTTAAGGTTGAAGTGTTAATGAAAAAGGAGATGAAATAGAATATGATGGTGAAGAAAACCTTCAGAATTGTTTGCAAGTAACTGTGACATCATTAGTTTAAAAAAAAAATCATCCGATTAATGCAGTGCCGAGAACTCGCTCTCGAAAAAACAGCATTGTGATTGTCCATCTAATCAACGTTGCTGCATTTATATACAGAGGCGTTTCCCTCGAAACACCTGCAAAGGTAAGGGAAGGGGACAGGAGATGGAAGACATAAAAACGAGTGAATGAGCAGCACACTCCACTCGTTCAGCAATAAATTCACTTACTGTCCAACATGCTCGTCGTCTGGCTTAAGTAATAACCAGTTGTTCTCAACTTTCAACGCTAATGCGACGCCCAACGAAACTTCACGAGCTTGACCCGAACTCAATGCTCTTCCTGCTTCACAACTAAGCTATCATAAAAAGACCATCTTTGCAAAAACCACACTTGATGCGCACCATAAACGACCCTTTTGGCATATTCCACAACTGATCGAACGCAAACGCTACCGTATGACATTCTAGTCCGGGAAGTGATTTTTCAGCAAATGTACTTTGCTTTCTTTTTATCTGTATAAATCAATTCTCTCAATAAACCTTCAACTGCTACTGCTCTAGCGAACACATTGTCAGACTGCTAAATGTCAAGTTGCTTTGTCTCATTTGTCAGAGTTGTGATATTCTTTGCGTTCGCTTTTCATCTCAGTCGTATTCCATCTAAGAACCAGCAAAAGTGTCGTCTATTTATCGATTTTAAGGCGAGTAAACAACTTCATCTGATTACAAAATATTATTACAAAAATTTGACAACTCTACGACACCAGTAATTGCTGCCGGAATGCAAGCAAGGAAATTTCGCTAATTAGAAGGAAAAAAAAAAATCGGAAATTAAGATAGAAACAGAATAGTGCATTAAAGGGATAAATAGAATATTAGCAGCAGCAACACTCGTAGTCACTTATAAATCAAAATAACTGACAACACTCATATAGAGCTTACAAATGAACGATAAATTTGAAGAAAAAAAAAGAAACGCTGAGCGCGTTATGAGCATTTGTCGTATAAACGTTAAACACATTCACTTCTAATAGCACTATAAAACAATTTTCTGTAATGATGGTGAAGCAGTGGAATAGCTGATTAGCTATGAAAGCTATGAGCACGTAAAGCGCGTCAAATAGTCTCCCACCTCCCTAACGACCTTAATTTCAACAGAATAACCATAGCAATTCATTACTCTATTATGTTTATTACATCAGGAACAAAACACATCTACGCAAGCATCCAACAACATAACATCATCGGCAATTAAATAAAAAATAACAGTACGTAAATTGCCAGAGCAAAAAAAAACAACTCAGTAATGAAACACTTTTTTCGCACACAATTCTAGTGAGGTATATAATGCGAAAAATCATTATTTTTCGCACCGTTGGTCGCATTAGGGCAAAAATCTATGTAATATGCTATCCTTTTCCCGTTCTACGCTTTCCAAAAAATTCCGGATCCAGAAAATAACGGTGTATAATTCCTCCCTGCCCAACTTAAACAGTCGATACGATTATAGCAGTTCAAGGTTTTCGAACATCAATACTTGTGGATAGATAGAATCGAACCAACGAAACGAGTTGCTTAATTAATCAAAATTGAATGTAAGCGCGTAGCAGGAAAATAAATGCAGTTTTTATTTCACCGCCCTACCGTAAGTTGCAACACGCTATTGTTTTAGACTGCTGCATATCAACGACTGGATTTTTGCTTTGAATACGGTTGACGCAAAAGTTTCATTCAATTAACCGAACAAAACGCACTGCTATGCGTGCAATTGATTGTGCATCAGCAATCGAATAGCTATTCCTCGAAATTGCTATGAACGCAACATCACAAATTTCATGCGTTACACAATAAACGGTTACTCCTTGTTTATGGCCTATCCTCCCATTTACAGCGGCCAGAAGTCATAGAATCAGCTGTATAAATTGGTTAAGGGAAAGTGGTTGTTGTTATTCTCACAAAAGAAAAAAAAGACCGTTCAAGAACAGAGAAAAATGCGGAGAGAAAATATAAGCAAACAGTCAGTGATTTTTAAAGGCACTTATCGTTAGTGTTTTTTATCCGCACGTGACTGTAGTGATTTTGATGTCGATAATCACGTCCCATTCGAAATCTTCAAAATGTAACTTAAATGGGAAAACAGAACATCGAGAAAAGAAAAAAAACTGACATCCAGTTCGTTCGCATATGCTCGATCATGTTAGTAATGCTGAAGTCAACACGTTGAAAAGTACTCTGCATCGTTTTTTTCTCTTCCGAAAGACTGAGAAGCAAACCCTGCTAAGGCAGTTGATAAAAGAAGGAGTGAGTGGAGCAACGTTTCATTCAACTGCTTTATTTAAAAGTTATATTCAATTTTGAAGTTATTTTCGAAGCATTCATTCGAAAAAAGCTTCAAGCTCATTGCTCAGCACGATTGACGGAAGAGGTCATTGTCATATTCGAACTCCTTTTAGAGAAACAATACATATCTTCAATCACCAAAAACCAGTATGCTGCATGTGCTGTGCTAGTAAATATTTAGTAACGTTGAGAGGGAAGATTATGAAGAGGTGAAGTTATTTTGTTGAGAGCCCATATCAGCAGGAAACGATGCGCTGGCGGTGGGCGTTGGCTGCAAAACGCTCTTACAAGGTGGCGTCATATCCGCGTATTCAATCTGGCAGAAGTCAGTGATACCACCCAACCCTTCTGCACTTGACATTCCCGACGAGCCACCTCGTCCACTTGAACTCGAGTCGACCGAATGACGTCGCTGATGCACTCCGTGGCTCGAAGGTGCGCTCAATTCGCTTATTGTGTCTCGATTTGTGCTCTTTTCCAATCTGAAGTAGAAAGGCACTTGCTCGATATCAGGACAACACAAGCCACAAAAAATCGAGGGCTGGTTGAACAAGGAAGAAAATATGTCAAAAAAAAAACACTGTCAAGTCAACAAGCATTCATCATTTCATCACATCTCGCGCGCACAAATTTCGTACAACCGAAATGCACGTGTTTTATTGCACACAATGAAATATCGCTGTTGCTGACTTGGCAATAATTTTTTTCCGAAGCGCTTCCGCTGCCATTAACCAAGGTTGCGCACAAATAAATCGTGTTGTAATTACGGTAATAAATGAAGGGGTTGCGTGTTTAAGCCTAGTTCGAAAAAGAGAAGAAACAAAAATAATCGTCGCGTAAATGTTGAGATGTTCTAATGATGTTAATCAAACATTCAGCTCGTAACACTGATGGCCAGGTCAGCCCACACTGGCACTCTTTAGATAGCACGGTTTTAATGCAACAACACATTAAGAAAACGTTCCACTGGGATGATATGGAGCATGCCATTGTTTAATGCGCGCCCAGCAAACGTCCTACTTTAGGTGATGATAGTTGAATAACCCATGCCGAAAGTCCCCATATCTCACCGTTTAAGATGCACCGTATGCGTCGAATGGTTTCCTGAAGCGAACGCCTTAACAGAAAAAAAAAACTATGTTGAAGATAAAACTGCGCACAACATAACAGAACTCGTAAAAAGCCATACGTGTCTGTTGCGGTCATGTTGAAGACAGGAGTGTAGCCTTCAGCAGGTGAAGTATTTAAAGTGTTCAACATGGACAATTGAACAGCGTCCGGCCCATAGGCTGATGAATCAGAAAAGCGTGTGTGCCTTGACGGCGGGAACGGAAATCTTGTCAGCAGCAGTTTACCTAGAATAGCTTGTTTCTAAATCTTATACTCTAATTTGTCTTGTGCTGAAAAGCACAGTTTACGAAATTTGGGAATCTATATAGTAAGGTATAGCATGACATAGAAAGACCCCATAAACTTCTCCGAATGTGCAAATCTGGAAATTTTATTCCTTCGAAAACATGTAACGCCTTTTGCTTCAAACCCATGTAGACATAGTGTTCCGTGAGCAATTGATCCTTTAAAAGATTTCACTGGCAAACCCGATTACTAACACTGGGAGTACAACAGAATAAGGAAGGTATCGAATTTCTAGGTGACGAAACCCGACATATAAAAGGAAAAAAGCAAAAAGAACGACAGTGGAAAGCTTTTAGAAAATAGAAAAATGCACTGCTCCTGGGGTAATTATGGCACATAGGCGGAACGGACGGCCGATTGAACGAAAATGGAAAGGTATGAAACACCTGCTTACAGCGAAGAAGCTTTTCGCGTTCCCGCGAGGAACTCAAAGATTTCAATCGGCTCCTGGTCGCATCGTAAAAATCTTGAATATGTCTCCCGCTGCTTCCTTATAAGATCCAAATTCGTCAGATGCCCGGAAAGAGAGAAAAGAGGAAAACGAGACGGCAAAAGTGCGCCGTAAAAATGGGACTCATTTTGCTAAGGACACTACCCTCGCTAATTATGGGATACTACAAAGGCGAGGTGGCAGGAAGAGAGAAGACGAGGAGGGAGGTCTGTAGCATCGACTTTCCCTTATGTCTAAATGCAGGCCAACTGTTTCATGATGTCACTATTAACCATACTGTCTTTGAAGCATTAAACACTCAGAAGTGGGCAGAACACGCCCTCCTCCGCAACCAGTAGAGGACACTTATGAACCGAGCAAGCGAACTCTGACCTCTGTGTGGGCCATCTTCGTCGGGCGGCAAGTTAACGTAGTGAGGTTGAAATCGGCCATCGGCAAAGGTCTCGTCATCGGAGTCTCCTTTCTCGGAGTTCAACCTGAGTTGTTCTTCGTTTGCAGTGCTGCTGGATAACGCAAGCTGAGAGTCTTCAACAGCAAGAAGACGCTGCGTGGTAGTAAGACGTTCGCTAGAATCGCATGACGCAGCGCAAATTTCACCTCCATCCAAAAGCATCGATGTGTTCACTCCGATCGGCCATAATGGCGATCCGATTGCGCTATCCACAGACATCGTCGCCGTACTGTTCAACTTCTCGCTGCAAAGCCTGAAACCAGATGCGTTATGCGTAAGTCAATGTTAGAGAAGGAAAAGAAAAACCCCATGACTTACACATACAACTACAGCCCCTTTCAACTGCGGGTCGAAAGGGGAGATCAACTCACGTATAGTCGGCTTATGGCGCAAATTACCAAAGGGATTCACTGAACAACGTTTGACAGTCGTCAACTGACTAATCACCAACACTGCTCATTTTCGGACAAGCGTCGAAAACTGCAGGGAAAGTGGTGGGGTAACTGGATGCCCACGTGCTCGTAAATTCTGCAGCAAGGATTAACTAGAGCTATACGCTAATCAGCAAGCGTATTAAAACTTGACAAAAACTCGAAGATTTTTTAACCAGTTAACGCATTCCCCTACAGCTTATTCAGTTGGGAAGATACACCTTTCAAGAAGCATCTCCTTTCAAAATACTTGAAAAGATTCATTCACCAAATTGGGTTCGGCATATCAGATAAATCTGTGATAAAGGAATACTTCGACGGGAAAACACACAGTCGTTGTTATATTGTGGTAGCGAGGAGACTGCTTATAAATAGCGTTAGAAATGGACTGACGATGAAGTGACTGCATCGGGAACTGATAAAGGAATTCCTGAACGTCGCACAAGGGCGTAGTGTACTCCAGGTCCCTCGTTTTGGGTGTACACAACTGCTTTAGCACCGGACAAAAGTGGACGCGAGTCGCTATCGGAATCCATCTCCGAATCAGAGTCATCGATTGCCTGAAACTTGTTTCACGGAACGTTGCGGTGAATTCTTTCTAACAGTAGAAACCGGTGAGAACGGAAACGCCAAAAGATGAAGTGGTGATGAGGAATGGGTGAGGGAGGAGATGATGGCAAAATTCGGGAATCTGGAAGGGACGTGACCGAACAAAATATGAGATCGAAATGGCTTTCCTAAAAAAGGTAGGAGATAAAAATTGGTGGGCGGCACTGCCTCTGCTGGGCTTGGTTGAACGGTTGCTGAGCGGTCGTGTCTGCTTACGCTCGGCTCGTTGCGTTGATGGGTTGTGGGACTGCCGTCAGATATGACGGTTACCTGCGAATATGTTGAATAAGCAAGCGCGAACCAACCAACGACGAAATCCATCAGGGCGTGTTTGGGGTTAGCGGTTGCACGCCAGCACTTAAAAAATGGTCACAATACCCAACGACGGTTTCGTGTCACGGCGAGTACGGTCAGCCGAAAAAGATCGCAGCCTCTACTGCCTTGTAGGTACTTCGTGGAAGAAGAAAGGCTAGGAGAAGGAAACTCTGAACAATCGAAACCTACGTCGCCAGCAGGCCGGCCACCAGGCGATGTACTACCGGCAACAGCAATATGGAAAGTAAGGTGGGAAGATCCGCCGCGACGTCTATATGGCGTAGCTCCGATGCGGCGAGCTCAGCATCGCGACAGATGGAAAAATTGCCAGCTGCATCGATGAAGACAATGATGAAATGGATGAAATCACAGCTGTTCAAAATATTCAAGGTAAGGTAAGCGCAGCATTGCCTCTGCTGGGCTTGAATGGAGAAAAAATGCTTCCATCTTTGAAAACTTAACGGCAACGTTACGGGACAGCCAGTCATTAGTGAATTCAGGAGGAAGGGCTCGGAACATGAACCATACTTGCCCTTTCCGGCATAGCGATGAGTTCGACAGCCAGATAGAACACCGTATTACCCCGAACAAAGCCTTTTCCTCGAAACAGCCCTCCCTCCTCGAATAAACCTCCTTTCCCAGCAGAGTGAAAAAACGCCTTCATTCTAGGTATGGCACATTTCTCTCAAACGTGCCAGTGCTTTCCATAGTTAGGATGCCATTTAGCAGAAATTGAAGAACCAGCTTCCATATAGACATAGCCCCTCACCATGCTCCCCTAACCCCTCGTTCTAGGTCCAGCAGTCTTCACTGGAAATGAAAGGATGGTTCGCGAAGCTCTCAGATGTAAGCACCCTCTTCTCGCCTATCAATGAGTTGTTCTAAAATGCGAATATTACAATAAGTCAAAATGAAAAACAATTATTAAAACAACCTCCGACGGGCAAATGATGGGTTCAGAGAGAGGACGCATTTTGCGTCGTCTAACTAAGCTGTCCACCTCGCCGACTGGTGGCGGTGGAGGTGCTACTTCATTGATTTCCTCGTTTGTCTCACTTGAAACCGACTGCACTTCCAGATAATTCTGAAAAAGCAATGAATACTAAATAATCACCTCGACAAAAGCTATTTTAAGACAAAAGAAAACTAATATTTACATCAGATACGCCTCTCAAAGCTCGTGGGGAAAATCTGGCAGAAATCCAGTCTGAATAGATAATATTATAAAACTAAAAGCAGCTCACTGGATTACACCGTAATTTGAAGATATGCCGCCTGTATCTAATAAGGTATACAATTATGACATTAGGATGCTCGCTATGCCAAATGTTCGACATTTGCAGCTCCATAAGGACGATCAATTTACCATATAAACTTGAGTTAAAACGTCCCCCTTCCCCCTCCCTCTCCCCCTCTGCTCTCACTCCAAACTGTACAAATCCATAAAATAGAAAACTGATATGAGCGCCCAGCTCTAGCGACAACCTCCTCCTCCAGACTGAAATATTATTATTACCACAAGTAGATAATACAGCATGCTATTTCACTGCTACAGTCGCACTCTTGCAAAACCCACGCTTTTTTTTTCTAAATCGCTAGTTTAAAGAAACGTATCGCCCCTTCTGTTTCACTTACGCCTTCAAAGCTGGAGGGCTATAAACCACATAAGCTGCCATTCGAGTGTGTACGACAACTGTGCAGGAACGACCTCGTCAACATCACAAATTCTGAATAGAGTTTAACAAACCTCGTGTTCCTGTGCCGACTGAGTAAGCATCCAGTCAAAATAATCGACAAGTGTGTCAAAACTAGGCCGATTCTCGGGCTTTTCCTGAAATCATCAGCAACTATCATCAGCTGGCCTAACTGAACAAACAAACGCTCTCTTGGTGCAGTAAAGAAGCCTGTCCCATGATATATCAGATTCACGAGCGCACAAATAATAATCAGGTAGGCCAAATTAAAGAGTTCAATGAAAGAACTATGATAACGCTCCTACCAATAACCCATTACAATAATATCGAGTAGATCTATGAAAAAAAAGTCTGTACTAGACTTTTTTAGAATAAAATATTAGACTAGCGATCTTCAACCAGGAAGAAGGGCAACTACCTTTTCTAGGGAGCGAATTCAAAGTTCAAGAGTGTCGGTTAACCTCTCAGAAAAGTTTTTTAAAATTTCTCTTGTCAAGGTTTAAAGCCACAAGTAACAGTTGTGCAGTACGAGTCCGAGAAAATCCAATTTAAAAAAAAAAGAGGACGGAACGGCAACGATTTGAAATACAGGTGTGCGAGGGACAAGGTGAAAAAAGGTTGACAACCTTTCTATGGTAGGAACTGCCTTAGTGGTGAGATTGCGGGATGGATGACCACAACCGCCTAAACAGAGAAGATGACGCAATATCACTCACCTTCTAACCAATCCTCAAACCCTTTCAGCAACCAAAGGGTTTGAGGATTGGATTCTATTAGACGAAAAAATTCTAGACCCTTTCGAGGCTCCACTGTGCAGCAAATACCTCACAATATCACTACTACCTCACGCATTATTTGTGGAGCCTTGCGAAATGTTTGTCGATTATATTTCTCCTATAATCAATCCTTGGTTGACGTCTTCGCAAGGGATCATTAACTTTTAGCACCCAAAAGTTAAATTCCATAACGAAACCAAAAGTTTATGGCCGCGTTCTTCATTAGCTTCAGTAGTTCGCCGACATAAATAAAAAGTGCACCAGAAATGCGGATCAGGCGCGGAAACAGTGACCTAAAGGTATAAAGTAAATACCTGCCAACAAGCGACCATGACATCATAAATCTCTTCAGGACAATTGTCGGGTGCCTCCATGCGATAGCCTTCTTTTAGGCAAGAATACAATTGTTGCATAGCGATCGAAGGGTAAGGAGTGCCACCGAGAGTCATTATTTCCCAAAGCAAAATACCAAACGACCAACTGAAAACAATACTTGGAAGCACTATATGCAGGGCATGTTTGATGAGTCCGGTTTATACACCGGCAGCCTTCCTTCTCTTCTCCTCAACTCTCCCCCCTCCCCCACTCCCACACTAAAATAGTATAATTTCAGCTTTATCTTGCGGATGGCGAGTACTGGTAGCAGATGACCTGTTGCAGCTAAAAGTCACTACGCAGGCAGCCGTGATCATCGCCTGCTAGAAATAGACTAAGACTGTCGATATTTTATCTTCCTCCTCTCCCCCCCCCCCCCCCCCCCTCCCTCCCATCTCCTTTAAACACAGAGAGTTACAGAGAACAAGAAGACCTACAAATGAAGCGCCTTTTAATAATCTGGTTATGTTCTTAGACTTTTCCATGTAGTCCAGGTTTAACTTGCACAGCATTTGCTCTCTGAACGTGCCACTCACAAGATGATGACTATAGCAACCGAGGACTTAAAGTTTTTTTAGTTTTTTTTTTTAGAGTCATGGTATGCTTATAAAAAGTTTTGTTTGTTGATGTGAATTACGATGCAAGCACCAAACAAACCAAGTAAGAGAAACCATAAAAACGGCTGACTTGTTCATTCACTAGTTTCACGGGAGGTGGAGAGGGAACAAGGAGATGGGATTCCAAATGAAAACGCGGTAGCGATTTACGGCGAACAAAATCTTATTTGTTAAAAGATGGCAACAATCCAACTCACGAAACAAAAAATCAAATATGCTGATATTTTTTCTGCAACGAAAGTGATCACAAATAATGCCGAAAACAACTCGTCACTGAAACTATCAGATATGAAAGAAGAACCGTTTCGTCGCAAAAAATATTGATTATTAAAAAAGAAATTTCTTTCCTTAAACTAACCATAATGTAGAATGTGGCTGCCCCACATCCCTTTAGAAAACCATATTATGAAATGAGTGTGCCAATAAATTAGCTATGTGCAGTGCATGGTTGATTGCATTCCCTTCACACATGTATGAAACAAATGATTTATACGATCGAAAAGACTGCTTTTTGTAGAACTTATCGAACTAATAAATACATGGATTGACTAAAAAATTATTTTCACGAACATGAACGGCTGCCAAGTCAACCCGTCTGCATTATCTGTAATCACCTCATTAATTATTCCGGTAAGTGGAAAAAAATTTCCTAGTCAACCTTTCATTCCACCAGCTGCGACGATGAAGTGACTCACATGAAAACAAAGCAAAAAGGAAGCATTTCAACATGCACTCTTTACCTTCTATAAATAATAAATGATAAAAAGTGTAACATTCAACATACACATCACTATAAATGGTGTAGACGTGTGAATCGAGCGCTTCAAGTGCCATCCACTTGATGGGCAATCGACCGTTTCCTTTCTTTCGGTAGTAGTCATTGTAGTGTACATCACGAGAGAGTCCAAAATCTGAGATCTTCATGACGAAATCGTCTCCAACGAGAACATTTCGAGCCGCCAAATCACGGTGAATTATCTAAAGAACAACATTGCACTGTGAATATGTTTTTGATAAACTAAGCACTTCATACGGACATGGTAATATACACAAGTAATACATGTTTTTTAGTGGTACTGATATAATAGTTGAGCTGCCAACTTAGGCAGTTTATAAACGCACTATATGTACTTCATTTAAATTCAGTAAGGCCTATTTTATACCTGCGAGTGCCACATACATAAGCATAGTAGCCTCAGGAATACAAGTGCGTAGTTACTATTATCATGGGTTAATGGCGCAGTCGTGATAAAATCCAAGCATTTCCAAAACTACAGGAGTTGGCAGCTCAACTAAGCCTTTCAACTGAATAAAACGATATTGATTTATTTGCCTGCTCAGCCACTACCATGCTGCTTCTACGCAATTCCCAATGTGCAATTTAGGTGAGAATAAACTAGACTGTTTTGAAAACCCACAATGCGCCTTATAAGAAATCATTTTAGTGAAAAAAATTTCCCATCGAAGCCCATCTGCTAACAAAAAAAAAACGAAAATCCTCTTTCGTAGTGCAGCGAAGATTTTTTAAGGTTACCTAGCCCGTGTTCTCCAACCCTTCACTTGCATGCCGACCCATGCATGCAGAAGCACAGTTCGAATTCGGCCCCAAGAAGAAGGAAGGGGGGGAGGAGCGATGAAGGATGAAGAAGAGAAGGTTACTAACTTCGTTTATCATCGTAACCGGGTTTCTCTTGCAAGACTTTTAAAACTTACTTTGCGTGCCGCCATAAATTCCATGCCTTTAGCGACTTGCCACGCGAACTGAACAAGGTGACGTTGAGTCAGGTTTTTAATTAGCACAGGCGGTTCAGTGTCCGAAGCGTTTGAAACCTTTCCATAGGATGGTTTCCTCGGCTCCAAATATGGTTCACTTGTGAATGCGGGTGAATCATGCACTCGCGATGCTGAGTCCGTATCACGAGGTCGATGTGCTCGCAGGAAATCTCTACAATTTTATTCACCAATTTATTGAAAACAAAAAATAAGTGTAATAAGATGCAACCATCGATAAGGTCAGCTTAACCTAAACGTGGAATAGCCCAATTCAGCTTAGATTTAACCAAATGTTAATGCCATTCTATAGAAAACTGATATGAAACGAATTTGAAAAAAGTACATAGGACGAAAATCCAGCGCGAGAATCTTTTACATTCTTTGAACGATAGCTTCAACAAAAACAAAAAAAACTACGATAAAACTGTTCCCGTGTACCTTCTTTCTTGCTCGAACCCTAAGAAACGAGTCGTCTGATATTCTAGACATTATTTTAAGCGGCGCCTTATCATTGTTTTTTTTTTCAGAATGATGTTTACAGCAATTTTGCAGCCCTCCGGTAGTAGAAAATGCTGACTTTGAGATGCGGCCAATGATGAGAATAACACATCCTTTTCGCTAAACAATTAACAAACAGTACCGCAGAAAACTTACTTTCTTTACCCTCTCGCAAACACCTAAAACGAACGATCAAAAGAATAAGTTGTACCTTAAATTGCCGTGTTTGCATAGCTCGAGAATAACGTACAGCGGACCGGTACCGGTGCAACATCCGATTAGCCGAAGCAAGTTTTCGTGATAGCCAATTATTTTGAATGTCTCCATCTCACTCACCAAATCGATTAATTCTTTCTCGTGAGCCGATGCTTTCAACTTTTTCACAGCCACTGGCATCTTAAAATTGCAAAAAAACTCACTCGAAAACTTGAATTGACTCACTTGAATTCGAAAAACTGCTCGATGCAAGAAAAAAGAAGGAAGGACGTTTTTGTCATAACCAAACATTGACGTGATCGAATCAGTCGTAGACATAAATATGAATATGTTCCAATGCACGAACTCTGTATTAAAGCACATGCAACCCATAGCCCAATTGTCGAAAGAACACAGGCCGAAGAAAAAGTAATGAGTGAGATAAGAAGAGATAGAGAGAACGAGGAGTAACAAAGTGCTCTTTTGCTTTATACCAGCCGTGCTGTGTATGTCAAGGTCTTGCATAGAAAAACGAACGCAAATTAATCTCAAAAACTGGCAGCAAATATTTAAACATTATCAATTCAATGAACACAGTTTCGGCACCAACTAAATCACATCAACAATTAATGCAATAAAGCAAAGAAACTCGACACCGGCAAGCCATTCATTTCATCCTGAACGGGACAGACTTGTAGAGAACGATTTTATGGTGACGAGATTTACAGTATGAGGTGAATGGCGATATTTTAAGAAAAATATAGTAGTGCCGTATTTGGTGAGCACCAGTGATGCAACAAGAAAACTAAGTAGAATTCGTTAATGTTTCAGTTGTATTTATTGCGCAAGTGGTGCTCGTCAACAATAACGATCTTAGGAAACCTACAGGAAACAGCAATTGTACAAGCCAAAAATGACGAGCACAAACAAGAAGGAATCCTTCCAATTCGGCGATCACAGAATTTCGCATTTGGAAATGCTTGAAAAGCGGCTTGGATACGCAATAGAAAAACCATTGTTTTCAGCACCCGGTGGATTGACAAAAAATAATAAAACCAGTTTTAAAATATTTGCCATACATTAAAGTTACTTACATATCCGCATTACTATCTCCACGTAGCCGACATTCGCACTGAGGCACTTTTCCCAATGGGATAACAACTTCTGCGTCCCAACCAACCCCAAGTGAGGCTGCCGCCGGAGAGCTCTTCATGACAACGCAAGCTCCATACTGTACCATGGACACATGGACTGCTTCAGAAGTTCGGATGGAGCTGCTGCCAACCCACCTATGGCCTAGGCTTGGCACCAAGTGATTTCGATGGTGGTTGAAAAGCAGTTGTAAACTAATGAAGAACTAAAGATGACTGCAGGGACTGGCCGAGCAATCGCCATTTGAATGCTCAGCGTGCACTCTGGCGATGGGATCGCTTGCGAAAGTGGATAAGAAAACTGGCACGTTTCGATTAAAAGTGCCTCAGTTCGAGTGAAAAACAAATGGCAGCGGTACGCTGGCAACTTGTGAATGCAAAAATTTCCAAAACAATTTGTGCCAGCTAACCATAGGCTTAAAAGAAATGATCGTCAAAAAAGGACTGTTGCGGGCGCAGCGCATGAGCAGAAACTTACTTCCGTTTCCTCTGGATCACTCTGAATGATTGCATTTGCGTTCGACACTGGCTTAAGCATCGCTTTCCATACTTCTCCAAATGCACCCTCCCCCAGCATGTCAACGAAACGTAGCCTGCAAATAAGATCATTTTACTCATCCTTCCTCTTGTTTTTCGTGAAGCATTAAAAACGTAGGAAAAGAAAGACTTGCGCCAACAGCATGACTTTTAAAAATCACAACGCACATATGTCTTTTTTTACTTTATGCACTCTCATGACACTGAGTTCTGTCGAGGTTCGAGAGACCTGACACTACCGCAGCAGAATCGCGAACGAAAAAAAAAAGGAGCAAAAGTTATAGGCACCTACGACGAGGATGAAACAAAAAACTCTACGGAAAGACGATTTGATGCTTCGCGTTAATGCGCTTCTTGCCTATATTAATAAGTGAATAATATTTAGGAGCACAGCAAGGCAGGAGAATAACATTTAGAACAGTTAATTTCGTGCTCATTATTGAACTTACCTCTTTCTACTCTCAACGCCCACCAATCAC
>JPKZ01022562.1:268868-285551 GCA_000803305.1 Toxocara canis | reverse complement strand
CCTTAGCCCCTTTTAGCCCTTTTTAGTCCTTTTAGCCCCCAAACTAGAACTAAAACTTTCGTGCTGTTTCGTACTTATAGCCATTCATGGATGTGAAATTCGCAAGTGTTCCGTGCCCAAGCCGATAAGTCACTTTCGTCATGGTGAAAGTGACTCGTCCCTCCCCGCTCCTACAAGTCTAATTCCTCAAAAGTGAGCTACTTCACAACTATGCCATTAGCTAAAGTTTGTGAGCGCAATTTCACAACTGCATTTGCAGAATGGAAGACATTTGAATGTTTTCATCATTTATATACGCCAGATTCAAGCCGCTGGTTTGCTTTTTCCGAAATGTGACAAGGCGTCGAAACGAAATCAAAAACCAACAACATACCACGACTCGTACTACACCTCAGCGGCTAACAACGTTGATAAAATATGCTCACATTCCCGGCACTAAATTTTTTCTCCGTTTTTGAAAAAATTCATGACATTTAACTTCGGATCTCTTATATCTTTCATCTGCTATCGAGAAGAGCGAAATATAAGCATGATTTCATACGTGCACTGTTTGCGAATACTCGCTATCAACTTCTGCATCGCTTGTCTTCGAAAATTTTTTCCAGCAGCCGCTGACGGCAGAACCTTCGTCCTGAGAGTTTTATATTTAGTAAGCTTCAAGAAGAAGAGCCAAAAATTGTATTTCGACACTCCAAAAAACTGTTGTCCAACTTTTCAGAGGTGTAGTTTACTCGTATAACGGGAAAACATGTGGCTTACTCGTTTTTTAACAGGGCCAATAAGTTGCTCCATTTGAGCGATATGTGTCTTCGAATTACGTTTCACGCAGAAAATGTAGAGGATCACCGCGCAAACAATGAGTGCTACAACAAGCACAAGAAAAATCAACGCCAAAAGTGAGATCCAAGACCACTCAGAATCGGGATCACCAGTCGCCAGCGTCATCGCATGGAACTCATTCACCGTTAACGTCGCATTCGCTATTGCCTGAAATGAACAGCGCATATTCTTTTACGTTTTGTACAACTCTACGACATTTCTACCTCCTTTCCTTCAACCGAATCCGTATTCGACCGATTTTATGTGTGGACTGCTTGCGAAACCTCGCTACAACATTTACGTGACCAGTCTTTGTAAATTTTTCTAGCTGCCGTGGAAGCAATCAAAAAATACGCTTTCCGCAGAAATTTGCTCTCTTATGGTGCTCGTACGTATTACATGAAAAGATAATCCGTCGAACTCTGCATTCATCCAACTGGCATAAATTTCTGCACAGCATTCCGACCTCACTTTTCATCACATTTATTCAAAATTTCGCATAACGCCTCGAAACAATCACCAAGTTTGCACGAAATACTAGAAGACGACGCATTAGCGAGATACATAGCTCAAAAAACATAGACATGAGAAGGTAACGCAGGTCGCCAAAGACCACAGCCTAAAGGAACTAAATTTTTCACCTTCCGATTGATTATGTTTATAGTTATCGTAATTTCATATTTATATTTGAACATATTAGGCGAAAGGGTGCACTAATAGGATGAATAAGTGCAAGTATTAACAAACTAGAAAAATGGAAGTATTAATAAAATAGGAAAAAATATTTCTTTGAATATTTTGATGGCAACTTAAACTCACATGCCCTAAGTGATTTCCCGAGACACACGCATACATCCCTTGATCGGCCATTGTCACATTCACGATGGTCAGAGTGGATGAATCTTGAGAAGCCTTCGTGATAAAAGCGTTCTGAAAGAGCCTATGAATTAATGATCCTGCAATTGTCTTGAATGTGAAATATTGTACATGTCCTTCCATAAGTTGCCATATCGCTCGCAATGTTTGAAAATAGATATGAGATTTATAAATCACACTATTTCCCGAAACAGACCATCTACTTACTTGCAGAAGCCTATTGCTCGGAAACGCCGCAACTTCCACTATCGCTTTACTGCGACGAAATTACGCGGCCGCTTTTGAGAAATTGAACTGAACAGCATCAAAACAGAAGAAAAGTGGTTGGCGAATAGTCCAGCAAATGGATTTCGGACTAGTGTTACGAAGGTAGTGTTTGGCGAAAGACGGATTCCGTCGGGAAGCGACTTGGCAGGGAAGGAAAAAACTCTGGAAACCGCTCAAGAAGTAGGTGCTGGTGCTACTCCACGACGCATACAATCGACCCTTGTTAGGCTCAAAACAACTGTGCTAAACGCAAACCAGTCGAGAAAAATCGTTTGGCAATCGCACTTACTTTTTCCACTATCCGAATTGTTAATCTCCAATATTCAACGATAGAAATTTTCACTGCGATATTTAGCTGCAATTTTGTATGAATGCGCTAGCTTCGTCAAAACTGCAAAAGACTAGCCCATACCCACATATGATATCTGCCATAAAAAACGCAAAGAATTACGATGGAAAGTTTTAAAAGCGAATGTACCTCAACTGTGCGCATGTCCGTATATCTGAACACATATTTATGATCAGTCTCGTTCCAGTAGTAAATGGAGTCATTTGTTAGCTCGATACGCATCCAAACTATGTGTGGAGTCAGGTCGGAGATCACCTAAACGGTTATGCACTCAATGACGCAACTCATTAATAGAACCTGCTAATTTTTAGTCACTTAAAATCAATGTCATCCATAAGGGCACATAAAAAAGAACCTTTCACTGTCTTTTACAGACAACGCACTTACTGCGATGACTGAAAAAGCTCCTCCCTCAACCGCCAATATCTCCCTATCTTCTACGAATAGGGAAAAACAGCTTATCTCTCAATATAGCCCTCCCCTTATAAAGAAAAAGAAATGGACATCCATATCAAATACTTCATCAAACAAAGGCTGGAAAAATATCCTCCCCTCCATCATAGCCTTCATTTCGAATTTCTCCTCTAAGGAAAGCTGCGAACTTTAAAGCTCTGGGAGCAATATAGTATACTGTCGCAATTAAACACTGTACATACATAGCACTTATATGAATGCGTGATTCCGCGGAACGTGCGAAAGCTACCTGAGCCGATAAATGAAGGGGAACTGCGCTCAAGTGATGTGACCTTTTGCGGCCCAGAATAGTTCAACTGAATTCGCCCCCTACATCTGCGCAAATGATGTTTATAACTGAACCAGGGCGTTTACTCAGTGAATAACGCCAGAATGCGTAACATGGCGAACAGGCCAGTTCTCCAATCGCGCCTGAGCTCACTCCCCCCTAGCCCCTCATCCCCTCACGAGGACGAACTTTCCCACGATTTCCTTCGCTGGCACGTCCCCTTTTCGATCTGGACCACTTCCCACCGCAGTCCTTTTGGCTGCCCCATCTCGCTCAAGGCAGGAAGCTGCTTCTCCGCAGCATAATAGTACCAAAAAAATGATTTGCACATTTAACAGGCGGCGATAGCTGGTGTGCGCAATGCGATATTTAGAGAATTTATGAACAAGTAAGCTCAAACCTTGCAAGTGAAATTTACGGTGCTGTTTGCATCGACTGTCTGATTGATCAAAATATTTGGGACGATTATCGGCTTTGACCTCATGCGATCGACTACACGAAGCTTGAATGTCCTCGTCACCGAGCCGGCTGAGTTGAATGCCTAAAACTGGTCAGATCTAATTTCGCCACTGCGCTATGTTCTTTCACAAAAAAAAAACACCCAAACATATTGCAGTGCAGTGTACTGTTTCAGATTCCCGGTGTGTTGTCTATACCTGAGCGATTGGTTCAGTTATAAAAACTAATATTATACCATAGTACTGTACAAAAGCGTAATTGCATCTTTAGGTTTAGCATCGCTCACTAGTGAAAAAAGCAAAACCTCAATATTGGTGGTCAAAATGAAATTGAAATAATGCCATCATTCATTACGCGCTCATTGATACATTAAAATATTTCACCCTTCTAGACTCTGCATACATAACAAAACATTAGCTGATCGTTAAAAGGCATTATAAGATCCGCTAGGATAAGAATCCATAATAAATCAGCTAAGCCAACTATAAAAACATAACAATACAACGATAAAGAACGACAGTAAACATAAGAAACATTGCTAAAACAAAAAATTCGAGGCCGAGTGAACCATAAAAGCACAGACTTCACAAGTGTAATCGCCGGAGTCTGATTCGGCAACATCCTCGATTTCCAGCGTGTTCTTACGAAGACGAAATTCCGCACCGACTGGACGACGTACTTCCGTCGTTATTACTTTTTTGTTGCTGTTGAACCAGATCACCTCCAAGCAGAACTTTTGTTTCGTTCAAATGAGACCACAGAGCAGTGCACAATGGCGCTTTGCCACTGTTTAAGAAAATGCAAGTGCAGAATGTGCACTGGAAATAAGAGCGAAAAGACCAACTCAGAATGGGAAAAAGCAGCCCCTAGTCCGTGCATACCCACGGTTCAAAGTTTCTAATCGAACTTCACAACTCAAATTTGGCATTCCAACCTCAGAGTTCAGAACTGTGTGGAATAGGAAGCCATCTAGTTCTTAAAAAAAGGAAGGAAAAATGCACAATAACAAATTAAATATACGGGTAATTGTGAGGCTACCTCCTGGTCTGTCGCAACATAACATATAGTCACAACGTATTTTGTTGAAATGCACTGATTTAAAAAAAAAATGAAAGGCCATTGCATATGAGTTTTCATTTTTTTGTGAAACTGCTCAGACACTGACTGGAAAAATTTCAAGTCATAATCAACAAGGAGTCTCTCAAACGGCATGCGCACCAAAAAACAATACATTGAATATATTCAATCCGCTGTTCTCTTTGGTCGCTCTATCTGGTCATATGTAAAAGAGTTCCTTCTGAAAACAACACTGTCAGGATCAAGATGCAAATTTCATACAAGATCACACAATTCGACGATCACTGTAACAATACCTGTTTTTTACATTTAACTCAGCGAACTGAGACGATCCTCATGATACGTGCAATTATGTCTATTTCGACAGAAATACACAAAGATGCTTCTAAAGATGGATCTACTTAAGTCATTTCGTTTCAGCCATTTTGGTCAATCTTTTAGCAAACACAGATTGTGGTGTGGCCATGAAACTTTATGGGTGAAGCAGCCTCCTCTAGTACGAAATTCAAGAGATAGGAAGAAGGAATGGCCAAAAAAAAAACACCCAAACATATTGCAGTGCAGTGTACTGTTTCAGATTCCCGGTGTGTTGTCTATACCTGAGCGATTGGTTCAGTTATAAAAACTAATATTATACCATAGTACTGTACAAAAGCGTAATTGCATCTTTAGGTTTAGCATCGCTCACTAGTGAAAAAAGCAAAACCTCAATATTGGTGGTCAAAATGAAATTGAAATAATGCCATCATTCATTACGCGCTCATTGATACATTAAAATATTTCACCCTTCTAGACTCTGCATACATAACAAAACATTAGCTGATCGTTAAAAGGCATTATAAGATCCGCTAGGATAAGAATCCATAATAAATCAGCTAAGCCAACTATAAAAACATAACAATACAACGATAAAGAACGACAGTAAACATAAGAAACATTGCTAAAACAAAAAATTCGAGGCCGAGTGAACCATAAAAGCACAGACTTCACAAGTGTAATCGCCGGAGTCTGATTCGGCAACATCCTCGATTTCCAGCGTGTTCTTACGAAGACGAAATTCCGCACCGACTGGACGACGTACTTCCGTCGTTATTACTTTTTTGTTGCTGTTGAACCAGATCACCTCCAAGCAGAACTTTTGTTTCGTTCAAATGAGACCACAGAGCAGTGCACAATGGCGCTTTGCCACTGTTTAAGAAAATGCAAGTGCAGAATGTGCACTGGAAATAAGAGCGAAAAGACCAACTCAGAATGGGAAAAAGCAGCCCCTAGTCCGTGCATACCCACGGTTCAAAGTTTCTAATCGAACTTCACAACTCAAATTTGGCATTCCAACCTCAGAGTTCAGAACTGTGTGGAATAGGAAGCCATCTAGTTCTTAAAAAAAGGAAGGAAAAATGCACAATAACAAATTAAATATACGGGTAATTGTGAGGCTACCTCCTGGTCTGTCGCAACATAACATATAGTCACAACGTATTTTGTTGAAATGCACTGATTTAAAAAAAAAATGAAAGGCCATTGCATATGAGTTTTCATATTTTTGTGAAACTGCTCAGACACTGACTGGAAAAATTTCAAGTCATAATCAACAAGGAGTCTCTCAAACGGCATGCGCACCAAAAAACAATACATTGAATATATTCAATCCGCTGTTCTCTTTGGTCGCTCTATCTGGTCATATGTAAAAGAGTTCCTTCTGAAAACAACACTGTCAGGATCAAGATGCAAATTTCATACAAGATCACACAATTCGACGATCACTGTAACAATACCTGTTTTTTACATTTAACTCAGCGAACTGAGACGATCCTCATGATACGTGCAATTATGTCTATTTCGACAGAAATACACAAAGATGCTTCTAAAGATGGATCTACTTAAGTCATTTCGTTTCAGCCATTTTGGTCAATCTTTTAGCAAACACAGATTGTGGTGTGGCCATGAAACTTTATGGGTGAAGCAGCCTCCTCT
Organism: Toxocara canis; assembly: GCA_000803305.1. Classification (NCBI taxonomy): domain Eukaryota; kingdom Metazoa; phylum Nematoda; class Chromadorea; order Rhabditida; family Toxocaridae; genus Toxocara; species Toxocara canis. Next base: position 278,988 of record JPKZ01022562.1, on the reverse strand, counting down.
AGTACGAAATTCAAGAGATAGGAAGAAGGAATGGCCAGATCACAATCCCCCTTCAATTTATGCGGTAACTTAACGGTTTAAACAATCGAATGAACCAAGTTAGAAACTTCAACTTCTCAGCCCTCTACCTCATCTTCCCCTTTTGATCCCAATACTGAAGCGATAACCAAACTGTGAGCCCAATGTCAAAAAGCGCTTAGCAGCTCAAAGACAATTGCAGAATTGGTATTTACCTGTGGTTCAGGCTGTCCTCCGGCCTTGCACTGTAATTTAATGGTTCGTCCAGATGGTGTAATCACCGAAGTGGCTGCGTCCTCATCTCGAACTTTGAAGTAAGGTGGAACTGAAGTCACATCTCGGTTATTCAGCGTCATTTCACTGTGCTCTCTAGCAGTCGAACGCCGTTTCTAACGAAACCCTTCGCCCCACTTCGGTTTTGACGACCGAATTATGAGGCAAAATCAAAAAACTGTCGCAACTAATTTCTTCCAATCTTTCTTTTTTCAACGCATAGGCTAGCTCTTTTCAACTGGGGGAAAGAACTGGAGAGGGAGGGAAGGATGTGGGGCAGGGATGCGACTAAATACAAATTTCATTATTTTAAAAAGTCGGCCGCAGAAGGTCACGCCAACATAGTGTTGAAAATTTCGGAAGAAAAATTGTTCGGAAACTGTGACGTTTGGCGCCTTCAGCAGCCGCAGATCATTAAAGAATTTATTTTCAGATTTCTCCCCTCTTGTTAAAGGGTTTTTGCAACAAAACTGTGATTAGTATCTTTTTTGTATTCGAAAAAAAGGCGTCGCAAAAAAAAATGATGAACGGAGGATATGTGTTTAAATTATTTTCCATTACTCACTGAAGAACATACGGTCAAAATAACTTCCGATTTCGGATGTCAAAAAGTTGACTGGCTTAGTTAACATTACGGCGAGCAGAATCGATTACTAACACCCATTTTTGCTGCGTTCAGTTCTAGATAATTAGCGCCGTTCTTTATAGCAGATTTTGTTCAAATGTTTGTTAAAATGCAATGTCCTCAAAATATTCAATAAAGCATAGAAAACAAACCTTTTTGAGGAGGGAAGCTGAGTCTAGTTGTCTGACGTGTTGTTGCTGTCGTTGTCGTGGGTGTTGTTGTTGTTGTTGTTGTCGTCGTCGTCGTCGTGGTAATGGTTGTTGCTGTAGTTGAGGTAGTTGAGGAAGGCGTTGGAAGAACGTGAAGCTCTCGTTCAAGTCCGAGATCAGGTCTTGGCTCGTCGTGCATAGGCATATCAAAGGGCAAACTCTTCCTGCGCTTCTCTTCTTCCTCCTCTGCACTCTTGTCACTAGTCGGTTTCGGTTCTGCAGCAATTTCGTTGCTGTTTCTTGCAGCTGCAGCAGCAGCAGCAGCTCCGGTTGCTGGAAATTGCTGCTGCAGAACGGTTCGAGTACGTAGACGCTTAGCGGCCGCATCTAAAGAATCCCAATCAGCAAGTAGTGGCTGCAATGCGCGAAGCTTTTCACGTGATAGCAAACTGGGTAGAATATGAGTGATATCGGCCATACGATTCGCTACCAGCCAATCGAATAGTTTGATCGGATCTGAAATCAAACAACGAAAAGCGCAATAAGTTTGAGCTTACCGCTAGCCGGCGTAGACGATTGCATGCCACCACTCGAATAATCATGCATAAAGTTGTTGGGCACCGATTCGTGCAAACCAACACCATGCAGAATTGCCACTGTACTGCTCGTTGTTGCCACCGTAGATGGTGCGCGTGAACAAGGCCTATTCGCACACATCTTCTTCCCAAAAGGTTTACGAACTTTTGATGCGTACTTTTTATACGATTCACAACGATCTTCGTTCACAGCGCTCCAATCGATTCCCTCCTTACGGTATTCGTCGGTTAGAAACCATAGGCAAACACATTTCTCGGGTACTTTCTTCGGTGGATATTCCTCCATAAGGAAGTAGTCGCAGAAGTCTGAACAAGTGGAGCTCAAAACATGCACACACACACACATAAATACCAGAACAACAAGAACAACATGCATACTAACAGAATGCGAACGACAAGAACTTTCGCTAGACTCGCTCAAATAGGTTCAACGAATGAGGAGAGACTTAGGACATGAACAGTTTTTGCCATTACTCCCTACTTCAATGGGCAAAAAAATTCAACAGGGATGAACTTATCCCTTTCTTAGGTCCTAACCTCACCCCAAACCTTCCCTCGCCTGCCTAGTCGTCCTTTATGGACAAGCTGGCGCAAAACAACAACTTTACTAACTTATAGGTTCTAAACGCTCTTCATATAAAAGTTGTACATCTATATTCACTTTCAAATGCGTGAACAACGAACAAGAAATATTCAAAACTTAGGATCTAGTATACTAAGGAAAACGCCCGTCAAAGACCTCAAATACACAGTCATTGGACTATTACACCAGCCTGCTTCACGTGGCGCATTTAAGAAAACGCAGGATCGCATCCAACAAAATTTTGTCTTTAAACGGCGTTCGTAAACGCTTTCCACGCATATATGAATACCATACTGTTATCGTGTTCAATTTTGTTACACAAAAAAACCCATGCAAATAGCGCAAGCTTCATACCATTGTTTCATTCCGCAATACATGCGATGCAGGCGTTAAGCGCATTCCGCCCGGTGGAAGGGGTGACCTTTTTGCATGAGCACTCAATTTTTTTAGTTCGAATTACAGCATTTTTTAGTCATTTTGCTCGTAATCAACACACCTTTCCAATACATTTACTATGTCTTGTTCATAGTTTTACGCTTTTAAAAATCCATGATGGTGTTTTAATGCTTTGCTTGAAGCCGCCCAAATAACGTAAATGAAAAACGAGTTTTTCTTGGCGCACAACAGATTCTTCAGACTCTACTGACTAACTGCGATCGCTCTTATTTACGTCCCACTGGCATGCCTCTTATGAAAAGTTGAAAGGTATGGCTCAGCGCATGCACAACAAATTTACCGATTATTTCTAGTGTGAAATTGCGAAATATTGATCCAGCTTGATTCCATACTTTGCACGTCCACGAACCCTAAATAAAATGAGTATGGTCAGTTTGCACTTTCGCTTGCGAAATATTCCCCGAGAACCACAGCCGTATTTTACACTCCATTAACCATCATCAACAGCACTAAAACACTCGCCGCCAACAGCATTGATCATATGATCGGAATGAAAAAGTCGCTATGATGTGACGCCAAACATACCGTTTAAAAAAAAAAAATCTGAATCAGACTAACAGTAACTGCGAAAATTACATTCCCATCCGCCCCCTAAACAACTATTTGCAGTTTTATCTCCAGATAAACGAACAATTCCACATCGTGACCATTCGTTTTTTGTGGCGTAAAAATAATTTCCTTTTCTAAATGCACCAGCTGCACGGCGTAAACCGGTTGATGACATCAACTGCTTCTTAATTCAATGCTTTCTTCTTCCCAATAAAATGCTTCACCTATTGATAAAACATTTTGTACTTTTTTTGATTATTTTGATTTTCCGTTGTACCATCCAAGCGAATGTGCAAAACTATTATTACAGGCTTACGCTAAAGTGCCGCCAAGGCAGAAGCGTAACGTCTAATAAAGCGTAACGACAAGTAAATAAAATATCTCACGAACAGGCGGGTTCAAATGTGAGAAATGTTTTGGTCAAGTTAGAGATCGTCAGGCCTGGGTGTAGGCAAACTGCAAAAATGATGCTAAGTACAGATTTCACCACTTTTGGCGGACACACACTGATTTCTAAAATATAGAAATGATCCCGTTACTTTGTCTTAGCTAGTCAACATAAATTTCATCGGTCTTTTTCGAGTCGTATTGGTCCGAATTTTGAAGTCATCGCATTCGTTTCATTTTATTGGCTGCATTCATAAAATAAAAATTAAAATCGCATAACACAAACTTGATCGCCGACTTCAACTCTTCGAATTTCTAATGAGAAATGTTTTTTGTTCTCTCGAAGCCTTTCGTTTGTCGACAACATAGTGTAGTTAAGAAATTCACCATTTCGATACCAGTGAATCTGAAAAAACTTTTACTGTTCGTCTGGTCATTCTAAAACGGAAACCAATAACTCAAAACTTAAGCTCGAAATTTTGCGCTTGAAAGTTCCATTTTGTTCTGCATATTGCCGAAAAAGTTTTTAAGAAGTTGATCTGAATGGCCGTTATCCTCGAAGAACAAATGATAGCTTAGTTGATATAAACGGACGAAGTGAAAGCGGGTGAAATAATGCGCTCTTCTAAATTCTTCAGCGTAACACAAGCAACTTATGGTACGTGCTCCTCAAAATTTTGCATAGCACTGAGTCAGTAAGCAATCAAACTGCATGCAAACTTTTGCAGCCATCATTCATTCGAGCACAAATTTACAGAAGAATATAAGTCCCTAAACAGTGCAGTGCATTCTACGTGACTTCGACCTTCGCCTTCAACTCTGAGAAATTGGATCTCAGAAAATAATTTTTCGGAAACATAAGTACGACAATTGGAGAAGTCGTCATGAGATGAGGTGTTTCATTCGATCGTATACCAACCGTATACTTGCGAAGAAATCACCAACGTTCGGCCGAAATAGTTTTTTTTTGAGTGTGTGTGAGTGTGTTGTATTCGATTGCCAACGTTCGCTCGCATTCCAAAATGTCATCTCACAAATCTTGTGTCTACTCAGCCATTTATAACTGTCACATGGCATAAGTACGCTGCCAGTTGCGTGCAACTGTGGCGCCTTCTTTCTTAACCGAAACAGATGTGCGAGTTTTTTTTTTTGATTAAGCTAGACACATATTGAGGAACTCTTTGCCTCCTCAAACCCCCTTCCCCTTCACCCTCCTCCTGCTATTCAGTCTTCTTAAGAAATCGTATAATCCAAATAATGTAAGCCTCTGTGTAGTCATAATCCGAACCAAGAAAAACCCTGAAAATTTTCGCGCAATGCTCCATGGTACTCAATTTTCGTCACCAATATTTTCTCAGCTCACCTTAATTTTTAAAATTCTTCCATTTGTTCATTTCATTATTCCGAAATTCTGCAATCCCCTCCTCCTCCTCCCCACCTCCGATAAAAACCTCCGTGAGCTTCGTGTGGGCATACATTCCTTAACCAAAAAAGGTGAAGTGAGGCTGATTCTGCCAAATTTCGGTGTTTTGAAAGTTCAAGCGAAGAGAGGATGCATTCAGCGTTTGTGTCAACAAAATTCCACACATGAAAAATTTCAAGCCATCATCGCGCCGACTACTCAACTGATGGAAAAAAATTGAACTTTTACGACATTCGAACGATCAATATAGCTCTTCATTCAACGATGACGTTTGCTTTTATCATAAAACAATTCATCCTTTTTTAACTATGCGGCCGCTAAGATGAAAGTTAAGCATAAAATGCAACCAATGAAATTTTTTTTGAAAACAAAAAATTCAGTGGTAATCTTCCGCCAGAGATTATCACTTCTCGACAGGACTTTAAGAAACTCGGCCAAACGTTGTGGTAGTTTTCGTTTCAATAAATCATTTTTTCACCACTGTGGTGGAGCATCGAAATGAGCGGCCGATATGCAGAAATCTAAGCTAGCCGAAGGACACGTTTGCATCAGAGATCAATCAATCAACATCCTTCAACTATCGACATTAACAGAAAATCGCAGCCTAATTTCGAGCTTAGATCGCAATTCGCCCGGAAAAAAATGAAAAAGGAAACAACGTGGGAAGAAAGGAAGAGAAAGAGAATAAAAAAGGAAAAGAAATGATGAAGAAAACGAGCGAACTACTTTCGTTCGTTAAAAATCTGAAGCAGTACACATGAAAAGATTTGATAAACGTTGTATATAAGTAAAATTTATAGTATTTTCGAGCATTCAATTCATAATGAAGTCATCTGAAGAAATCATCGAAACGATCAAACATTTATTCGCACGAAACATTTGAAGAAAAAAAATGTTTGCGTTAATGTTACGGTGCATGACCTTCATAAACTTTTTGGATAGACGACAAAAGTGAGAAAAACAAAGTGGCATTTTTTCACCAGAAAAAAAAAACAGACCAGGGAAAAATAACAGATGAAAATTTGAGAATTTATAGCGTTCAGTGAAATTTGGCCCGATCTAAGAGAACCATAAGGTTGTCGACGCGTGGTGACGATCTTACTCAGTAGTTAACAAACTAGGCCAATCCTTGCACGGCCGAATTCGAAAATGTTCACAACCGAATCCGGCCGTAAAAGGAAAGATCGAACGAAAATAACAATCCATCAAACGACTTGTAGCTCACAAAGTTTTTCATTGCCTAGTCCACCAAATCTCGGTATGCTTCAGCAGCAGATCTGATTCGGCCAAAGTTGATTCAAAAACCAGTTTTAACAGAACTTCATAGATATAATTATTTTTTAACGAAATAAGTGTGAACGGTGACTGGGGAATATCCGCCCAGATCTTTTGAAGGTCAACGCAAAGTTTCTGAAGCTTTTCAAGAGATGCGCAGAAATTAAAAAAGCGAAAAAATGGAAGATATTAAAAACTAACACGACCCAATGACGATTGGTGTTCGGAAATACCAACCTCAATGCTCCACAAAAAAAAAAAACACTTTCGGGGGGAAGTGGGGGTAGGGAGAGGGAAACCAGGAAGTAGAAACATCGAAAGATGACATAAAACAAGGTTTGCAATGAATAAAGTACAATAAAAACCTTTGGTGCAGGCCTTGCGAGTGCAGTGCACTTGAACGTTGCTTTGTCGTTAAGGAATACCTCGTGCACTACCCGCTGATTCTGCTTGAATCGTGGAGGACCGTCTGAAAGCACATAAATCGACGTTGAAGTTACAATACCGCTCTTTATGAAGAATGTTCACCATTTTTGTTGTTTGCAACTTTGGATTTCAGTTCAAAGCCATAAAAAGGATTTTTCAGAAGCATCAAAAGCACGTTTATATTAATCAGCACGCCCAGGCAAACATTTCTGACAGTACCACCACGTAAACAGGAAAGAAACAAATCACTCGAATATCCGGCTAACCTTATCTTTTAGCGATTGTTCCAACTTTTAAATCGAACTTTATAACTTACTCAAAGAACGTTTACATTACAATAAATCTATGTACACTTATCAATGCAAAGATATTTCGATATGGTTCCCTCTCCCCCCCCCCCCTCCCCCATAGACACACGCGCAAAAAAGGGAAGAAAAATTTCTTATGTTTTCTTTGGCGGAGAAATAGTGAAGAAGAAATTTTACGGTTTGATGCGCGGTGAATATTTTATTTCAATGCGTTCGAAGCTTTTGATAGGACGCTGTCGGCTAGAGCGTTGCATTGTGCTTTAGCGGCAATCTTTGAAGTAAGCTGAGCGACTGAAACGCCGACATCTGTGCACGTAAACGTCAGATCAGAAAACTTTCAATATTTAAACAACAACGAACGACTCGTTTCGGTTCTCTTCTATGAAATACCATTCACAAATACACCAGCCATATTCATCTGCCGCAACATTTCTTACACTCGACAATTTTCTTTTTTTTTTGATATTTCTGAACTTAATGATCTTTCTTGAGTTTCAGTTTGACGGTGGAAGAACCGAAGTGAAAGTTCAAAATTTTTAAACGAACAGAGATTCCTTCGACGTTACAATTCGAAATAGAGTCGGACTCAGCTATGCTTCATTACAATGGGGCCCGGGGAAGAGGAAGAGGTGGGGACGCAAAAAAATTTGAGGTTTTAAAGACTCCCGTAAAACACTCGAAAAAGGTCATTTTAGAGTGGGACATAGCGCTTCACAAACATCTCACATGAACCAAATTTTCTGAACATTTTGGCATTGCGAAGTGAGCGATCGAGAGGAATTACTAGGTCTCCTAAAACCGTGCATTTCTACTGTACTTTTGGTCCTCCCTATTTAACTTTAAAAAAACCTGCATACTTAGCCAATTACAATGCGAAGAAAACGAATCATTTGGTGAACCAAAGAACAAGTGAGAAGGCGCGCCAAATGAATTCGCACGGATATGCGCTTTTGCACTGCTGCGAATAAAAGAATATCTGGCTACGCGATTACTATCTCACGCTTAGCGAAGGCACATAACCCTTCGACCTCCTCATTTCAATCGGCAACTACATATGCTGTTTCGAAAAAGTGAATTTTTCGTTTTTGGATGAAACCCACAATGTCCGAAATAACGAGAAGTCATTTTCAGGTCAACTTCCCATCGTCCAAGGACACCTCGTATGACTAAGAAATCAATTTTTAGCACATCGGGCGTTTTTGTCACAGCACCGTCACACAAGATTATTAACCGCTCACTACTCCACAACACACCTCGTTCCCTCCCCCCACCTCCCCCATCCCACATCCCCTACAAAAACTCTACCAGGACCTGTTTGGCAGCCTTCGGTTGTTGCAGATTGGCTACCCACAGTTAACATCGGCCACGCACAGTTAAAGGCGAAATGAGATACGAAAGCGGAAGAAACGCCACAGCTTTATAAAACACTGGCAGAGCTCACCGTGTGGCAACCCTCTTGCCGCAGAGTATAAAAGATTGGTTATTTTTGTTACTCTGTAACTTATCCAGTGATGTATTTCCCGCTTCCAATAAATCGACAACACATTTTTGGGGAACGACGGTAAGCAGTAAAGCAATGAAAAGCCCATTTTACTTTGGTTTTAAATCATGAGATCAACCATCATAAAGCACTTAAGAGCCATCAATAACATTCAGAAAAACGAAACAAAAACTTACTTTGTAGCCAGGGTCGTAGCGGTTTTGAATTTTGTGCGAAAACATGATACGAATGGATAGAAGTAAAAATGCAACAACTGATAAAATACAGTGAACATCCGAGCATTTTGTTGTTGAATTGGGTTGAGTTCGATTAGAAGTAACAACTAGCAGAGATGAAAGGCCTTTCCGGTGAGAATATTACTGCAACTTCATCAGCCTGCAACAGTTGTATGCGTATAATGGGCCTAGCTGATTGCCTGAAATGCGCTGTGGCGTGAGGAACGAAGAATCTCGAGAACTTCATTCTAATAGTTTTGCGATTGTGACGTTCGTGCTCCCCTCCCTACCCCACTCTCCTTGCACCACAATACTCATTTCATACACGCAATAATGGTGCATATTTCGCATTAGCAATTCCAATCATGAACGACGTGAAAAACGGTCGATTATCGATTTCATTTCGAAGCAATGTTGAGCCGAAACATATTTACGAACGCTCTTCGAAAAAAATATCTTTAAAGTTTATTTCTTTAGCGCCGTGATTCTTCTCAAAATATTAAATTGAATGCCCTTAAGGCAATCGCAACGGAAAAAAGATGAATGATCACCAGCAAAACTCGGACGAATCTGACTGGATTTTTTCGATTGAAAATGAAATGCAGATTTCATAAAATGGCGTTTTAACGCTATTCGTTGCAAGCATTCTTACTGTAGTTTCCCCCATCCCGCTCCTCCCTCGCCGTCCAAAAAAAGCGCCCTATCCGTGTTCCTCATTCCCACCAGCGCAAGTACAGTTTTTCGAAATAACCAGAAAGTACGACTCGATTTGTTCGCGTTTTTCCGGTTGCTCTAATAATCGCAAGAACAATAAAAACAACGACACATTAACCCACTCGACAACTTCTTCAGAACTTGATAGCGTTGTTTGTTGGTGAAGTGCCGCAGTGGCTGGATTTTACAAAATCATCCATTCTAATGGTTAGTATAATGGCAAACACTCAACGTGCGATTCAGATGGAGAGAGGTTGTCCGTAGCTGAGAATACATTGCATTGAAATCGCATTAGAGAAAATTGGGAAATTTTATGAGTGAACATTTTTAAACGTTCGCGCCTCTCATTTTAAAACGTCTTATTTTTCCCGATAGTTTGTTGACCAAAGGCTTTCGGATACAGCTCAAAGTCTGTACCTTATAAGTTTGGGCCTATCCGAATTTAGTAATCTCGACAGAGGACGAGAAGGCAATTGTAAGAATTTTGGATTTTCACTTCCAATGCGTTAATGTGAATAGCGAGCGAACAAGAAATATCTTTCATGAGAATGACAGTAAGCTGCTAACCAAATTACTTCATGCTTATAAAACACTCCCAAGTGAAATTTACAGCGTGTTCCCC
>JPKZ01022562.1:236296-246911 GCA_000803305.1 Toxocara canis | reverse complement strand
ATTCGAAGCTAACGGAAATTAATGCTTCCTGTACTCGATGCATTATAGCGCTAATGCCATATAAACATTACTAATGACATTTCCTTCCACTGCAAACAGTCACTTCTTTAACGACGATATCCGGAACTCATCGAACGACACAAGCCATTCTCTAAAAAAATCAACCCATATGGTTAAGCAGCTGGGGAAGAGAAAAAAGTATACGAGTGTCGTACATTTTACGCGAATTGCAGTAAGCGGTAAAGTTTTGGTTTAAGCGATCACCTAAACCGGTCGTGGGAAGAGAATGCAATCTATAAAACAATACACTGAAGTGTACTAGTTGTTCATGCGTAATCTGCTGAACTCTTGTGCGTATTAACTAGCGCTCGCACGTGTTACGGGAGCGATTATTCGTATGTGTAAGCATATTGAGCGCGTCTTACGTTTTCCATATGTTTTGACACTTTCTCATCGTGGCACTCGTTCTGATAGCGCCACCTCAAAATCGTTTTTTGCCTTTTCACTGCATATTCCGATTCTAATAAATGGGAGAATATTTCCGAATTTCTAGCAGCCTAGACCTGCCCTAGTCCTAGCCAAATTGTTCATTTTTATATGCCGTGTAACCTTCAGTAGATGCACTGAAACTTATATCGTTTCCGTTCCAGAAAATTCAGATGAGTTTACGAAATACTTTACAGCTCGTTTTAAGTGTTCTAGTCACAATGATTTTTCGACTTGTCGGGCTATGTATGTTTGCTTTCATAGTATAATTAATCTGAGTTATGGGAATCGGAACCAAAAGAAAGTGAATCCCTACTGAGGGGATGTTAAGAAGGGGCTTCTGCAGACTTCATAGGGTAGATTAATTTTCATAGACAAGTGACCGCATGCGGAGAACCATCATACTAACGCGTTTGAGAGCAATGAAAAATTTGGTAGGGAATTTGAAATGTAAATGGCTTTCGGAGCGCAAGAAATCGGAAATAAATAATAAATCAACTGAAAAATGCAAAAAGTCGTATGGCAATGCAGAACTCTGAAGCAAGAAAACAAAGAAAGAGAACATAAACAACAGCATTTTGTCCGCGAAATCAAAGGCGCCATATCCAATAGAATAAATTCGTCTTACCCTGTTCTGCACTACTTTATCTCGCCCTAAATTGTCCCGAATGGCTTCCTGCGCTAACATGCCTCGGGCTATTTAGTTCTTTTACGATAATCAAGATAAAAAGCAATTTTTTCAATATGCTCGCCATGTAACATCTACTGAGAACAAGTGAGTGGTGAAGAAATGCGAAAGAAATTTGCCTGCTAAAAAACACTTCAAAATTCGGGGGGAGGGGAGGCGAAGGGAGAGGAGGATGAGGAGAGGAGGTGGAGATGAAGAGCGGAAAAGCGTAAGTAAGGTGAAGTTGACAGAAAGGGAAGTACCGTCTGAAGTTTTGGGTGTTGCCAAGATCGTCGAAAAAAATTGTTGGGAAAACATCCACCAAACTTCTCAACAGCACGCAGAGTTTTCCCAAAAACGTTCACATACAGAGATCAACAAGAAGCAAGTATCGGAGGGCTCGTCGATCCGTTCACAATCACAAAAGGCTAAAGGTGTTTCCCGAATTTTTCGAGCCTGAGAGGTATCTCAACGCAAATGATACCGACATAACTTCATAGTTTCAGTTCCTATCGTACCGCTTTTCAAATCGCATAAAAAGCGTATTACTTGTATTATATTCTCGGCCCCAGGCATCCTGAACAGACCCAATCATGTGCTAGTTAGTCACATTACTCACCTATACACTGTTATTCCTACGTGGTGACTTTCTTAATGCATGTAGCGGGTGTGATCTATGCACGACACCAACATGCACCATGCTCGTCATTACGTCAGCAGCCAGTGATTTGGGTGGGAGAAAGTGCACGCATCCAGACGAGAAAGTCAGGAAGCAGTTTATGGGATGCGATGGCCTCTTTTGGGAGTAATCGGCGGAAAACATTATTAGGATAAAAACCCCGCAGCATGGGACTGTAGGGTTAGCAGCACGAGGCTGAGCAAGACCTAGCACATATAGTCAGCTTATGGCTGACCCTACTGTGCCACTGAGAACATCGTCGACCCACATGGCCGCGACCAAGCAGATGAAGAGAAAGGGATGAAGAGAGAGGGAGAGAGAGATCAAGGGAGAGAGAGCAAACAATAGGTAAACTAAGCGATCCCGGAAATGCGCCGATATGCCAGATGTAGTGAGCGATATTATATATACCGTATTCCAAACGATGTGAGCTAATGTGAAATTTGTCCAATTTTTCGAAGGAAAAAAAGGCAGGCGAGAAAGAAGATCTTAACGAAACGAAAGATAAGATTATTGCGAAACAACTGCAAATGATAAAAAAAGTAAGCAAGCTGAGGAATTTCATAGACACATTACTGATGGGATGGTTTGCTCAAACGATTTTATTAGGACAGAATATTATATTTACGCATAAGTAAACATACATTAGTACATACATACACATGTATACATTATATATACATTATATGTACACATGTATATATATATATAAGAAAATTTTTTTTACGAATCAAAAACGAGACAGATATCGCAGAAACGAATACAGGCACACTCTCGAACGAAATATGAATACTCCATAAACGTAACGAACACTAAGCGCATCAAACATTTAAAAATATCTCCAAAAACAGTGAAAATGAAACAGCTGGGAATTTAATCGCTATGTGGCCAAAATCTTGGAATTGTTAAATGGGAAATGCGAGACAACAAAAAGGCTGTAATGAATATGACACTAAACCATATCAGCCCCGCTGAAGTGGAAAAATACTGAAAGCGCCAACCTATACTTGAAGTTGAACAAACGACTTCGGTATGAAACCCTGATACCATCCAAAGTCTTGTGTGATTGATAACTTAAACATTCAACAGAGCAACCAAGGAAGAAATCGATGGTTGAAATAAGGAGAGTAATACAACAGCTTAGTTGGATTAGTATAACTCAAGCAATGTATAGCAAATATTCTACTCGACACATTTATGAACATGGGCAAATGTCACTCATACCCGTCTCTATTGTATGACAACAGTCAGAACGGGTAGCAACTTGGATGACTTCAAAAGAAAAAGGAAGGAGAAATTCACCTTAGCAGCTCATAAAAATACTGATTCCATAGTTCATGCATTATTCCTTAACCTAGTAATAGACTGTAAGTGCTTTACGAAAGTCATCGTTGTATTCCGTCCCCTTTCTCAACAAATATTCTGGGACCAGTCCAGCGAGATCAACGTATTCACTCATTTATCTCAATGTTCAGGCTAAATTGTGCAAAATACGAGACCGATGATGAATTCCTGCCACTTAAACGTGGAAAATTTGCTCAAAAGCTGTCCTACCTTTTGAAAAAACCACTAAAATACGCTAGAAGTGTCAATGGACCATCGATGAACCGTCGAAGTCGTTTGCCGATAAACAATGAACATATAAAAATTACGGATATACGAGGTTCGGAATAGATATGAACGTATATGAAACTGAACGTACAGCTTTAACCAGAAGAGTCTTCATCAAAACCGGAACATCGATGCTGACGAAACGAGTAGTTATAGCATGTTGAAAATTGCAACGAGCGTTACGATCTCGATTTTGAGTGGTGGAGCACGTAGAGTGAAACATATATAATTTCTTTAGATTAGCAGAGCCGATGAATGAATTTCTAAAACGAATTCTGACATCACACGTGATATTAGAGGAGTACTTATATATGGTTATACATTTGTTTGTCTGCTTTCCACTTGTTTTGCGTTCTGCAACTGACGATTTGTGTCTGTTAGCGACGTCAAAAGTTTTTTAAAACCGATGATGCTGGTGAAGAGAAAAGTAAATAAAAAACCGACTTCTCTATCGTCTTTTGTTCCTATAACCAAATATCGAAAATTTGATTTTTTAGGTAGTACTTTTTTAAAAATTATGGCATCAGCTTGAATGTTATGAAAATAAATATTGAGAGAACTAAGCTCGAATTTCCAGGCAATTACTGCGTCATTAAGTGGCGCTGGCACAAGCACGATATAGGTAGTTGAGCATCGTAATGTTCATCAAGGAAAGTTGCCTTTCATAAATCTACTACTTTTTTGAATACTCGATTGTGTTTAAAGCAATATTTGTCGCCCCTTTTTTTGATATATTAATTTCCGTCTTGGGTTGCCAAATTCTATGCATATGTGCATGTGATACCTCTCTTGATAACACCTTTTGCCTCTTCTGAAGTGCGCCTTGTTATTTTAAATTTTTTTTCTGTTTTGCAAAAGTGACCTAGCGCGTTCATCACGCAGACAACGCAGTTTGCATACATCAGTGGAATATACAGACTGTATAGAACATATAGACCAGCTAACTGAAAGTTCTCTTTTCATCAACATCGACTGTATGATTCTGACAGATCCTTCAGGGTGAAGGTTGTCGTTTCATTTAGGACATCGTTCATATATATATATATATATATATAAATTAAAATAGAAATATAAAAAATGAACTTCCGGAAAATACTGTTTTTTCTCATGTATGTATATATATGTGTATATATATGTATTATATGTATACATATACATATATATATATATATGCATGCAAAGGGATGCAAAGGCAGCTGTAATTTCATCGATTCCCATATCGATGCAGCTGACAACCATGCCCACGCATGATTGTTTCGACCAGTTTCGGAACGCCTGGTGGTCAGCCTGCTGGAGACCCGTCGGGTAAGCAGCCGGGAATCGGACCCAGGTCTTCCCGCATACGAAGCGAGAGCTGCTATTTACAGCTTGACTTTCCCAATGCAAAGGTCCGTTGTGGCGTACAAAAACTGTAAATCTGAAAAGAAAATCCGAAGGAGATCACCTCATTTAAATGGCAAAACTTTTAGCCTTCTTAATTTCCGGATGGGGTCAGTGGCCCAATGGTAGAGCTCCCGCTTCGTACGCGGGAAGACTTAGGTTCGATTCCCGGCTGCTTACCCTACGGATTGCCATCAGGCTGACCATCACGCGTTCCGAAACTGAACAAAACAATCATGCGTCGGCATGGTTGTCAGGTGCGTCGATACGGGAATCGACGAAATTAGAACTGCCTTTGCATCCCTTTGCATATACATGCATATATACACAAAATTTAGTCGAAAGATGCCCTGTTTTTAAAAAATTCGATAAAATATACTGGAAGCTCCGAGAGTGCCGATGTTAGCAATAGGAACAATGAACAGAAATAAAACAAGAGATAAACAAGTACAGATATTGTGAGGTTAGGAATACGTATACACATACATACAAAGTATATGTAAATATATATACATATATTTATACGTACTTCGAACTGAATTTTTCACGTTTAGGTGGCATGAATTCATCATCGGTCTCGTATTTTGCACAGTTTAGCCTGAACATTAAGATAAATGAGTGAATACGTTGATCTCCTGGATTGGTCCCAGAATATTTGTTGAGAAAAGTGACGGAATACAACGATGACGTCCGTAAAGCGTTTACAGTCTATTACAAGGTTAAGGGATAATGCATGAAGTTCGAGGAATGATGCATGAACTATGGAATCAGTATTTTTATGAGCTGCTAAGGTGAATTTCTCCTTCCTTTTTCTTTTGAAGTCATCCAAGTTGCTACCCGTTCTGACTGTTGTCATACAATAGAGACGGGTATGAGTGACATTTGCCCATGTTCATAAATGTGTCGAGTAGAATATTTGCTATACATTGCTTGAGTTACTCATCCCATTAAGCTGTTGTATTACTCTCCTTATTTCAACCATCGATTTCTTCCTTGGTTGCTCTGTTGAATGTTTAAGTTATCAATCACACAAGAATTTGGATGATATCAGGGTTTCATACCAAAGTCGTTTGTTCAACTTCAAGTATAGGTTGGCGCTTTCAGTATTTTTCCACTTCAGCGGGGCTGATATGGTTTAGTGTCATATTCATTACAGCCTTTTTGTTGTCTCGCATTTCCCATTTAACAATTCCAAGATTTTGGCCACATAGCGATTAAATTCCCAGCTGTTTCATTTTCACTGTTTTTGGAGATATTTTTAAATGTTTGATGCGCTTAGTGTTCGCTACGTTTATGGAGTATTCATATTTCGTTCGAGAGTGTGCCTGTATTCGTTTCTGCGATATCTGTCTCGTTTTTGATTCGTAAAAAAGTTCATATATATATAATATACACTATATACACATATACATACAGGTATGTATGTATACATATGCATATATATATGTATATATATATGCGCAGATATACATATATATACATATGTATATACACAGATGTATATATATCTCTATACATATACACACACGTATAAGTATACATAAATATGTGTATATAGGTATATATAAACATATGTATGTATGTATGTATACACATATATATATACAATATATATATATATATACGTACATATATATATGAACTTCGAAACCATCTTTTATTTCGGCCAGCACAAAGCATTTCATTTGCACTTGAGTTACTTGCTTATGATACAAGCATATTTGGTCGTGTATTTCCAACTTATGCACGTAATATTTTTATTTTCTCGAGATATTTTATTATGCCATTTTGCTTATAATCATGCACAAGGTGCACAATTAACATCGATGTCCATAATTTATTATATAATATGCAGCACTCCAATTTTTCCTGCTTACTTTAAAATGCGAACAATTAGCAATCAACGGTAAACGCAACGCATAACAAAAATATTTCCTCTCATCAACCCATGCTTATGTCCTATCAGATTGCTGTATTGCATGAGTATGGTGGTATTCCTTAGGCCAAATATGTATACCATTCTTCAATAAAAATCTCACTAAACTGCTAACGATAAGACACGCTTTTTCAAAACGTGCGCGCACTCTCTACACAGGACAGTCTTTTGCGTTGAACTCTTCATCTGGAAGTGTGCTGTTAAAGGCATATTGGTTCTTTTATCGTTGAAATTCACGAAGTGGAATGAGATTTGGATCGGTTCCAATCGTGTTTGACGTCCTTCGAAGCTTGCCGACTGGGGCTTTAAGATGAGAAGCTAACGAGGGATTTTATTGGGATGTGTTTGTTGGTAGCGAAGGAAGTGGCATTTGCGTTGGGTAGGATTCTGTTGGGGCGAAGTTTAGCTGTTAGGGGAGCACAGATGAAAAATTATGGGGATGACTTGCTGGGAAGGGGGGACCACTGAAGAAGGGTCGAGCAAGTAGGGCGCGGCGACGCCAACGGGAAAGCGGACGAGTCGATCTCCGACGAGAGGAGGTACTGGTGGAACAGTTGTTCTAAACGAGTGTTGTCGATTTCACTTTCATATCGATTCTTGTGGAACGGTCGGTTTCAATTTATCGGGATAGCCAACTTAGGAAGTTTATGAATATGCGCACCGCGGTTCGGTATTCTTCAGTTGGTGGTTTGAACTGTCTTCCTGTTATTGATGTTGCTGATGTCAGTGCAGACTATGGCTTGGCTGGCATCGTCTTTCGATGCTTCAAGCCACGCTCTGTCAACAGTTATGGGGAGTGCGACAAATCTAGAGCTGAAAGTGCGTAACGCAGAGAGAAAGGCGCCTGTTTGTCGTGTGTGGAGCATGTGCTATCGAGAATGGTAAAAATGCTTGAGTGCGGTAGGCATACATTGTTTGGATGCGATCACGCTTTGATACCGCATAGCGAATTGAGTGGTCGTTGGTGTTTTGCTTTCTGTGATCGCGATGCAGTCATTTGCTGTCTTCGACTAAGCGTTTCGTCGGAAGTGTATATGTCAATTTTTGCGTTTTTATCACGCTTTTCGCAACGCATTCAAATTTACGCCACCGGCACGTATTGTCCGATTCTCACCGCACTATTAGTTGCATTGAGGAGGCAGTTCTTCTTTTTAACGCAGCCCGTTGCGTAAAAACTTACAGCCCCTATTAAATGGTCTTAAATTGCTAGTGTTTTTTCATCTGTAAAAATATGAAAATCGGACGTCATCTGTTTTTCTTCTGAATTTCTTATTTGTTCTTTTGCTACCAAATTTTTTTTGGGTCATTAGTAACACCATTCCTCTCCGATCCCCCCACCCCCCATTCCTCACCTTTCCATTCTGCCCGGCCACCCCATAATCCTGAGGATGCGAGTACCTTAGATGTCATCAATTCATTTTAGACGTTGCAGTGAACTGGAACATAAAATGGGCATTAGTCGGGGTGGTGGTGTGATCAAATAGGGATAAATTTCGAAAGAGGCTGTATTATGCAAACAGTTATTTTATCGGCACTAATGAATAGGATAATGTCAATTCGTTGGTATTAATCAGAGAGTTGCTATGGTATTGCTAAACAGCCTGGTCGCCGTTGTTGGATTCTTCTCTTTTTTTCGGGGGTATTGAAAAGAGAGGTGTTTTTCGCTTGTTCCAAACGTTGTTTTAGCGCTCCCACCAGATCGCCATTCCGGCTTATTTGTGCTATGATCGAGTTGACTAGACGCTTCCACCGTGAGCTGTTCTTACGGTGGGCGCTTGTCCCTGCTG
The DNA here is from genome assembly GCA_000803305.1 of Toxocara canis. Taxonomy (NCBI): domain Eukaryota; kingdom Metazoa; phylum Nematoda; class Chromadorea; order Rhabditida; family Toxocaridae; genus Toxocara; species Toxocara canis. The sequence goes on along the minus strand of JPKZ01022562.1, from coordinate 238,365 downwards.
ATGCGAACTACTTAGGCATTGTCGTATGAGAAGAAATTCTGCATAAATATGCAGTAACTTCCGCTGAAGCTCAAAAATCTGGCGACGAAAATCACGTAATATCCGAATTGCGCTCACCTTTCCTTCCGTTCGTGTCACGTTACCAAATAATTCAAAGCCTCATTATTTTTGTCATAGTTTATTAGTCTTCGTTGAAGCTCGACGAGCTTTCAGCGCAAAGAAGAGGAGTGCTTCCGCTTTTAGAATTTTTTGAAGCCGAAAATTCCAAAAGCAAGCAGCTAACGGGTACTTCGTTACCACTCAATCTCGAATTTGTTCTTTACTCGTCAGCGCATCAAGAAGTTCTTTGAAAAAGTGTGTAACTTTTTAAGATAAACTTTCTGGAGGCTTCCCGCAGCTCTGCTGATTGCGATCATTATTTTGCCTCTCACTTTCACCAGAAAATGTTCCAACCTCAAACATTTCAAGCCTATGGAACTTTTTTTAAAAATTTATTGTCCCTGCTGATGCGAACTACTTAGGCATTGTCGTATGAGAAGAAATTCTGCATAAATATGCAGTAACTTCCGCTGAAGCTCAAAGATCTGGCGACGAAAATCACGTAATATCCGAATTGCGCTCACCTTTCCTTCCGTTCGTGTCACGTTACCAAATAATTCAAAGCCTCATTATTTTTGTCATAGTTTATTAGTCTTCGTTGAAGCTCGACGAGCTTTCAGCGCAAAGAAGAGGAGTGCTTCCGCTTTTAGAATTTTTTGAAGCCGAAAATTCCAAAAGCAAGCAGCTAACGGGTACTTCGTTACCACTCAATCTCGAATTTGTTCTTTACTCGTCAGCGCATCAAGAAGTTCTTTGAAAAAGTGTGTAACTTTTTAAGATAAACTTTCTGGAGGCTTCCCGCAGCTCTGCTGATTGCGATCATTATTTTGCCTCTCACTTTCACCAGAAAATGTTCCAACCTCAAACATTTCAAGCCTATGGAACTTTTTTTAAAAATTTTTTTACATTTCAATAATTTCTATAATTTACCTATGCTGTCGACTTGCTGAGAGGGCGATTGACGCCTTCATCTTATCAAATATTGGTTTTTTTTGTTTATGTTAAGCGTATCCATTTTTCCTTTCAAACATAGCTACGGTTTATCTGATTTAGCTTTATTATTTGTCTGAGAGATTATCGAATTTTTAAGGGAGTAAAAAGTATGTTTGACATATAGTTTTCTAAGATTTTCACCGTCAACTTTTATATGCAAAATTTCTTTAAATTTCATGCATTTACTATCGTTCAAATGTGGCTAGCCGTGAGTATTCCCATTGAAGTGTAAACTAATTAGCTGCATTATGCGAATGACTGAGAAGCCATATGGCTTAGAGATGACAACTTCAGCGATGTGGAGGGGCTGAGCTGTAATGGGGTTGCAATAGGGTGCTACCGGAAATTATTGAAGCTTGAATTATGTTCCCGTTCATTTAGAAGGTCGCTGTTTATTTTATTTTTTGTTCCTGTTTATCAGAGTGCGACTCGGCGCATGCTCAACGTTTATTTGAGTTTTTATATTTTGACGCGTTAATATCCATGCCTTCATGTGTGTTCTTTTTTCCTTTTCTTTTTTTTCATTCTTTGATGCGTTAACTGCCTTTTTTCGCTCTAGTATGTGGCGAATTTTGGTTTTAGTCCGTCTGTCTGACTATCTGCTTGCCTGTTTTTCTATCTTTAACGTTTCGCCGAATGCTGATTAAGACCTCAAAAATTGGTGCGCTCGGAGGCACTCCGCATACTTAGTTTCGGTTTGTTACACTGACGGTTTACTTGCGAATGAAAGTTACAGGGTTTGCTCGCTTATTTGCTACTTGAAGTGAGACAGCTAGCATTTGACGACTGGAGACTTTTGAAGATTCAGAGTTGGTCCTTTCGAATAATTCCTGAATCCTTGTTGCAGATTCGACTGCCTCGTCGTTAGTCTCTTTTACTAGGTACAAACTCAGATCGCCAAATTTTCCGTTAGTTGAGAGCAATGAAGTGTGCTGAGGGAGCGGCAGTGGCTGTCCTCCCCTCAACCACCCCCCTCC
>JPKZ01022562.1:192449-204133 GCA_000803305.1 Toxocara canis | reverse complement strand
AGGGGAAGGGAGGTGAGGTGAGGGTGAGGGAGATTTGTCAACGTTGTAATGCTTTTGCGAATGATCCTACTTGCCAGTTGTTTGCCACTGAACGTGATCAGAAGCATTTCTTCAGAATGGTAGTTTATTTTCTCGTACAGAAATTCTTGAGCGGTGCGGCAGTGGCATGAACTTTTAATTATGAGTGCTCTTCTTGTGTTATTCTTACCAGCCTGGCCGCTTCATTTTTATATGGGACCTTCCTACGTCCCTTCCCTCCCTTCTCTCCCCTTGCGTTTTCGAAAACGGATTTTCATATCCAAAACAACCACGCATGAAGATGGGCAGATTCCGTCTTTGGCGGGAAGAGAAAGAGCTCTTTTGTTCGTCAAAAATTTTGAAGCGCATGGCTTAAATTTTGCAGCACTTGCGGTCATGAAATGTTAATATAAATAATGTGAATTTGGCCTATTCTAATGCAGCGTTGAAAAATGGGCTCTCTTTTCCCATTGTGATTCTTTCAAAAGTCCTGCTGCCTCATCCCTCCTTCCCACTTTCACTTCCGCTTCCCACACTCGAAAGGCAGAATTTGGTTATGAATTCGCTTGTTCTACAGCGAGGGAGCCACCCCTCCACCTGCATCTGCGGTCGTGCTTTAAAGCATCTTGGGACAGTTTGTGATACATCTTGGAAAGTCCACAGTGCTGCGCTAAATATCAGTCTTTTATGGCTGAATTTTGCCTATGCTTAAACCAGTTGCACGTTTTTTGGTCCTGAAATACGTACGTTAACTTTTTCCCTTGCCGAGATGTTACTCAGTCGCGTCTGTAGTTCTTCTCTCTAATCGGAACTGTCAGAGCAGTGGATGGTTTGAAAGCACTTGCTACACTGCAGCGCTGCAGAGAGTGTCTTTGGAATACATTGGTCTATGCAGGAGGTGCTTTTTGCTAATGGAATACAAGTCGAGGTGAAGGATTTAAATGACGGCGGGTAATATCAGGGCATTAGTCCCTGATATCGCAATCGCTTTATATATTCTCCGTGCGAGAATGGAGTTGTTGTCACGGGTAAATTTCGACGGTAGCTTGGTAACGCGTTCATATGCAGTAACATGCAGGAATTGTTTCGTCAATTATTGTCGCGGTTCGTAATTAGAGGATGTGGTTATTTGAAAGGTTCATTTTCGACGATGTCATTTTGCAGCTCTATCTGTCATGATGTCCATGCCTGTTGCATAAGTCATTGTGCTGCACCTCGAGTTTTTACCTCTTTGGATTAGTTTGGAGGCGTGATTTGGTCACTAATTTCGAATGGCTGACCACGTTTTCGTAACGCCTATTTCCGCTTTTGTATATTCATACTTTGTTCTGGTGCTTTTAGGGGTTAATAATCTCGTACTAACGGATATTATTTCTGGAAAACTGAGTCATTTTTCTTTTTTTCTTTAATCGATTAAGAAACGGTTTTTGAATGTTTCCGCACTTTTAGTTTTCGTCCTGGGCATACCTTTAAGGATTTAAAATCTCTCATAGAAAAGGAATGGTTAAGCTTGCTACGTTTGTTTTGGAGAAATATCTGCTAGGGACGGATTGGTTTATCTCGACCAAATTGCTCAGTGTCGAATCCTATTGCTGAAAAGAGTATATTGGTTGCGCTTGTTGGTTTTGTGGCAAGCGCGGCTGTATGATGATTATGAAAGTTCTTATGGAAGAGTGTTTATTTGCTGAGGCTGCGATTTACAAAGTGATATTGGTTGAGGAGAAGTATCAAGTTTGGATGTTTTGTTGTAGTTGTTTCCGTTGTGGCGCATCATTATGCACGCGTATAACGAGTTTTTATTCGCCAATGACGTTGAACCGATTGACACGCGTAAACGAATTGCAATAGTAACGGCGCGTAAACGCTTTATAGTTGAGAAAATTTCATCGGACCACAAGGGCTGATGTTAATTCAGGGTTTTACGAAGGCGAAAAGCTTTATTGTCTGCGTCCTTGTTTTTAACTGCATGGTTCATCATTTGAGGAGTCAAGGCGAGCAGTGGCTGTATTTTTTCATTTACTGACGTTTGAACCTTTTTTATTCATACTTTGGACATTTTCGCAAAGGTTTTTGAATGGGGAGGGAATTTATGGAGGTATGCTGAAAGAAGAAGCATAATGACCCTCTACCGTTGCTCCTTTCTTCTCTCATTCCAGATCTGGAAGGTTCACGATGTGCTCTTTTGTAGAGGATGAATGAGGGGAGTGTTATTAAGTGCTAACGCAGGTGCAGGTAGCTGCTGAAATTAACTGTGGTTCTTGCAGTGATTAGCTCCTCGTTAAACTGGTGGCAGAACATTTTATGATAATGCGCTAATGTGCTTCTACCGAAGCTTGTTTCTTTCAGAAGTGTTCTGCTTATACTGATATTTCACCAGCTAGCGTTTTTTCGATCATATAGGTGATGTTCTTTCCCATCATCCTCCTCCGCCAGTCCTCTCTCTCTGCTTTAAAGCTTACTTGTCGTGAAATTTTTGCCGCTTTCCGCATTTCTGCGTTACTGCCAATTCTTTTCGTCAAGGTTCTAAAAAGAAAAGTCGAAAATGGTTATTCATGATTGCTACTCTCTCTTGTCTTACTTTTTTACCGTGATCGCTGTATCTTCCAAGACAATTTTTTTTTAAAGGAAGCTTCGTCAAATGTCACTAAACGAGACAGAGGATCTCCGATGAGTCGTGCAGCCGGTGTTGGTCATGATACGACGCCAACTACCTCAAACGGAGCCGTGGCTCGCGTCGATGATTACAACTATTTCGGAACCACCTCATCATTGTCCTCCAATCTGCATTCACAGGCGTCTTCTAGTAGTGCTAACTCACCGCATGAGGTAAGAACTTGTTTTGTGATTGTGTCATTCATTGCCAGGATCCTATCGCGTAAGGACGTTCCGGAAGCGAACCGTTCACGATTCCAGAGCCAAAGTACTGTAAACCTGCGAATTCATTCTGCTATTGAGGCCCTCTTGAATCTCCGGCGTATAAAATCGAAGGCTCGCGGTAGTGACGAAGATGTCAGCAAAGGATTTTTTTCTCTTATCACGCTCTCTTTTATTCTTCTCCTTTTCGTTTAATTTGTTTCGAATTGACGTCGCCATTATATTTCAGAAAGACGATACTTCGTTCTCAACGGCACCACCTCCGGAACCGCCGGTCGATTACGAGGATGAGCGGAAAGGTATCATTTTATTTTAAAATCTCACCCGTCATATGTATTTTTGTAGAAAATTCTGTATAACACAAATGAGCAATCTGCACCTTTCTTTCTTAGCGTTTTCAAGGCGAATGTTTTGCACTCTTCGGTGTTATGTCTATTTCGTTTTTTTTTTTTTTTAAATAAAATTCTTATGCTAACTCGCAAGCAAGATGCATGGGTCAAAGGTGGGTTAGAAGGGGATTAGATTTTTTTTTCTTTTTTGAGATTTTTTTCTTCGCCTTTTGTCAATATAAGCTCCTCTGAACGTATGAAACTGAAGCATAGTTGAACGTTTTCAGCACTTCCTAAAGCGACCAACGAAGCGATCAGTGCACGGAACAGGAAGAATGTGAGCCGTATTTGACTACGTTATTTTTATCGAATTTTCTGCTCTTTTTTTTTGTATTCGCCCTTCTACGGTATTCTGAAATTTCACTGTTGTTTTACGGTCTTGAGATCAAAGTGGATAGATTGCATAGGGCTGTCGAATTTGTTAGAGGAGCAAAACATTGCATCAGTGTTCTCCAGCGTGGTGATTGTCGTTCCATAATGAGACAGTTGATATTTATTTGAGCAAATTATTTGCGTTAATAACGACTAGTTGCTACCGATAGCCTGAGATCCTTCGAACGTCGCCTTCCGGCAACGTTCTTGCTTGGTAGTATTTAATGTGTGGACGGTGAACGTTCGTTTGGACGACAACATTTTTTTTTTTTTTTAAATAAAATTCTTATGCTAACTCGCAAGCAAGATGCATGGGTCAAAGGTGGGTTAGAAGGGGATTAGATTTTTTTTTCTTTTTTGAGATTTTTTTCTTCGCCTTTTGTCAATATAAGCTCCTCTGAACGTATGAAACTGAAGCATAGTTGAACGTTTTCAGCACTTCCTAAAGCGACCAACGAAGCGATCAGTGCACGGAACAGGAAGAATGTGAGCCGTATTTGACTACGTTATTTTTATCGAATTTTCTGCTCTTTTTTTTTGTATTCGCCCTTCTACGGTATTCTGAAATTTCACTGTTGTTTTACGGTCTTGAGATCAAAGTGGATAGATTGCATAGGGCTGTCGAATTTGTTAGAGGAGCAAAACATTGCATCAGTGTTCTCCAGCGTGGTGATTGTCGTTCCATAATGAGACAGTTGATATTTATTTGAGCAAATTATTTGCGTTAATAACGACTAGTTGCTACCGATAGCCTGAGATCCTTCGAACGTCGCCTTCCGGCAACGTTCTTGCTTGGTAGTATTTAATGTGTGGACGGTGAACGTTCGTTTGGACGACAACATTTTATATACCTGTTGGGAAGAGGCACTTCACTGCGTTTGCGCACTATATCGGCCCACATTATGGAGTTCGATGTGAATAGTTGTTTCTTAGTTAAATATTACTTTTGTACGCCTGCAGGTATGCTCATAACTTTTTATCTCGTTCGTACTGAACGTACACTAGCTCGATATCCCTCAGTGTCTTTCTTTACCTAACTGCGATTTCAGCTTTCAGGTGTGCCTGTTTTGTAAATTTATTTTCTTTCCTCCTCTCTCTCCTTTTTCTTCACATTTTTTTTTCTAGTTTTACTCGGCCTGGTTACGACGTCAGCTCGAAATTAGCCAACAACTTGAGATTCGTCTTTTAATCACCCAGTGTGGAAGGAGGGTTTTAGGTCATGTATGACGACATGCCGATAAAGGAATTAAGAAGTGGATATTGCATAGAACTGAATCGAGCAGGTTGATGCGAAATGTAGTTATGGTAACGTTCGTTGCGGTGGAAATTGTAAATTATTGATTTGAAGGGTGATAACGTAGGATCGAGGAAGTCACCACATCGACAGACGGTGACTCGCAAGACGCGTATTTACATGGTGGATGGTGTGCAAGTCACCTCTACCACCCATCAAGTGTTTGGTGTCAAACAAGACTATGAACTCAGGTATTATTTATTCATAGTTTCAACCTTTTCAGCGTTTTCACTTTTTCTTGGCAGGAAGGTGATGTGGAATGATGTTAACGGTGAGAGAGGGCTATCTGAAACAGTTCGTCCATGGTTTTTCCGTGGCATCCGTTAAATAATTTCTTTATGCGAAAATAGTGCTTGATCTTGTGGTTATGGTAATATTCTTTATACAAAATCCTTTGCCCACTAGCAGAGTCGGTATACTGAGCTCGTTTTTTTTCCGTAAGCGTTACTGTAAATGGTGGTTTCATTTTGTTTTCGTACCCTTCCTTTCTGCAAATGAAAGTGATTCTTGAAGGAGATCATTTTGCTCAATCCCCTAAAGCACAACGTTAAAATTTTACGTATTTGCTTAATTCCTCATTTTTTTAAGTTTCCGTATGGGAGTGTACAACGCTCTGAGTCGGTGAGTTTATGTTGCAGACGCAGACTCGCAGTACTGTCAAAAATACAAAGTGAGATGCAGGAGAAACTGAAAGTAAGAACAGGACCTGCCTCCTTCTTTTCAGTAACATTCATACTGTGTTTACAGTATTGAACAACACCGTAAGCATGATGGGTGTGGGCTTCATTCTGATGTTCTATCAACATCAGTATCATGCGCATCAGAGAAAGATCTTTCCGTAGTTTTTTTTTTGTTGCCACAAAGGAACTCATTCGCATCGTTAGTCGAAGGCTTTAGTTATTATTTTAGAGGTGCTTTTACTGCGAGCCTGTGGTGCTTGCAGTTAATTGTTTTGAATATTGCACCGTAGTTTGCTTCTCAGCTTCGTTTACATCGGTAGAGTTTAGGTTGTTTTCTAGCTGCTTATTCAGTGAAGGTGGTACATTTTTAATTTCAGGATGCTTTAAATTGTCTAGACAGTTAGCTGGGACAGCAATTTCCATATGGATTTGTATTGAATATCTAGATGGCGGTTACCTTTACCGTTTCTGACAGTTGTTTTCTGGGAAAACGGCAAAGTTTGTTTAGTGTTGACGAAGTTATGCGACAAATGCTTTTTTTTTTTTTTTTTTTAGCTAAATCGACCCATTTGCTTATCGCCACTTTTTTGGCCATCTAAGCTATCCAGATATTGAGCACAATCCGTCGCATTAGGATAATGTTTATCTGTTTTGCTTCTGTTGACTGTCTGACCCAAGCTATGTACAGTCTGGCTGTGTGATCCTAAGTCAACTTTCATTAAGCGATGTTTGAAAGCGACAAGTCTTTGTATTTGTTTGGTTGCTTTGAATTTATCTTTAAGTCTTACTGTATTGCGTAAAAGGTGAGGGTATTTTTCGTCGTAACTTTATGTTTTATTTTTTAGCTGATGTTATCCTGCACTGTCTGGACGTTATATGGTTTCTTATTTGACTGTGTTTGTTTAAGCGAGCTTCCCAGTTTTCTTCTTGTTCTTTGGCTTTATTCATTCATGTTGCTGTCTCTTTGAACTGGAGTTCGTCGCGACTACGGACGGACGGGGGATCGCGGCGATATTCAACTCCTAACTCCCCTATATCTTTTTTTTTGTTATTATGCGTGGGTGACGGTCATAATCATGCACAGAAGTCCTCATGGAGTTGTTCAGATTTTTTGCGAATCCCCCAGAAGCACAAGTTTTAAAATTGGCGACCTACCGAACCAACTTTAGAATTCAGAATGTTCGTTTTCGCGCGTAAGTATTCTCCAGAAAAATCGCATTCGTCCCGTTGCAGAGGAAAAGCTTTCCTAGCGAGCAGAGCGAACCGAAATGTTTGAACTTTCTTCTGCAATTTTTGCTTCTTTTGATGCGTATCAAGATATCGGTGCGATGTGTTCGAGCATGGAGCTCTTTGTCCCTCTTTTCGACATCCTTATTTAAGTTGATTAAACTCCGGCAAACGGTAGAGTTCTTGAAACGTGGCGTTTTTTTGTGAGTGCAGAAAGCTTGTGTTGGGCATGATTGGTTGTTGTCGTTTTCTTGTGGCTCAGGTTTTGAGAGCGTTGCAACATGCATGTTATAAGCAGTGACTTCTAACGACCCTGCATAATTTAAAGAATAAACAGTTTAAATGTGATTTGGTTGGAGCTGGGCTATCTAAAACGAGAAATATGGATTTATAACGGTATTTCATGAGGACCACGCTAAGGTGGATTCTTTTGATTTAGTCGCTAGAGGCAGTATTTGAAGGGGTCGTGTGGAGCATTGACTTATAGCAGCCAGCATTTCTGAATGCATAAAAAGGCAGAAATTGTTTGCAGAAAACAGCAGCTGCACGATTTGCGTCGACTGCAAAGGGAGGAAGCTCGTCAACTAAGAGAACTTTACACTAAGGCAGAGATACAACGAAACGAACAAGAAAAACGGTTCGTTCTCGAAAAAGAGGTATCTATTAATTGGTTATCATGGAATTTTGGTGCAGATAGTCCTGCGGTATTTTCGGGATTTTCTTTTTTTTTTTGAGCAGGAATTCGATTTTTTGAGTTTTTTTTCGAAATATTTTTCTCTTTTTTTTCTCATTTTCTCTTTTTGTAATGCATATTTTTTCTATTCTTATTTTCTCTTCTCCTTTTCCTCGTTCTTTCATTATTGTTCGTCAGCGGTTTGTTCTTCCTGAATTTCGGCTGTGTTTTGCGTTTACTCTGTTACAGCCGGCACTAGGATCGAGCGTTATTTATCGTTATGATAGAGATGGATGCCTGCCTGAATGGGATTGTTGTTGTTTGTCTTTGGTGGCGTTGGTTTAAATAATTCATTCCCACTCGTTACTGTTAGCGAAGAAGGTGCATATTCGAGTGCAGACGTCATTTAGTGATTACTAGTGCCAGTATGAAAACATAAAGCGTCGAATCACTCTCGAAAATAGGTTTATTCGCCGAAGTTTGTAATTTATTTTCTTGTGGTGGCTTGGTGGTTTGATGCATCACAACAGATATCTGTAACTGGATGCTGTCGCCTTGACGTTCTGGTTCGAAACGGATACCACGTAATGGCCTCATATATTTGCTTTAGTGGAAGATATGGGGCTTTTACTTTTCAAGGTTCCTCCATAATAGAAATCGATCGACGAAAGTGCGCTTTCACTTTTCTTGATCTTTGTTTTGTGATCAACAAATGAGAATAGAATATATGGACCGCTAGTTAAGCGGAATGTGATTTAAAAAAAAAGCAAGCTTTTATTTTCAAGAGACGTCCTTAATGCTTGGTCGTTTTTTTGTAATGCTCAATTTCATAAGCTTGCAGAATGTGAAGAAATCCTCAGATCTAGAGTTGCAAGCACTGGCAAGAACGCAAAAGCACCAGATGAAGGAAGCAGAAGACTCTCACACGGAGGATATGAAACAGACACTGAAAAGAATTCAGTATGAGCAGGTGATTTTTTGTTGCTGAACTTACAGTGTTCCCTTACTGTGCTTAAGAGCAAAAGCCAGGTATGCATTCTGAATTAGACAGCTGTCCAGTGGATGAAGGGCTCGCATGATCAATGTAGACATTGGCTTGATTATCGGATATTCTCGATGTTTGAGAAACACGTCTGTGTTCTATGGAAAAAATGTAAAGTTGAGCGTTATATTATCTACGCCGTATATCTTTTGAAATATGCGAATTAATGTCATTTAGGGGAATCTCATCGAAATAGTGTGTTGTTAGCAGAATAAAACGTTAAAATTTTCTCAAGGTATACCCGAAATCTTGTTAATATTTTTTGTTTCTTCGATCCCGAGCACTCTTCGCTCATCCAATTTGTGCTTCGATCTTGAAACTAAAATTTCGATTTCGTATTGAATTGAACTTGGTGAAAGAAATAGCTCAGATAGCCACCGACGATTTCGTTAAATAGGAAGTTCACAACGAGGACGAGGAGCGGTGATTCCACGAACTTTCGGAATTGATCTGCGTGTAGAAACTTCTTAGCTCGGGGAAATATAGAATGCGTCCGATTTGGAATGTGTCGAAGCAAGGGAGCTGGGAACAACAAGTCCTTTATACTCAACATCACTTGCTTATATACAGTGCGCATCAAAAAGGGGGAGTGTATATCGCAAGGGCGGATGTCGATCGGTCCTTTTGAACGAAGAGCGGATCATCGGTCGGTCCTTTGAACGTGAGAGACTGCCATATGTTGGGGTTGGTATACATCTTCTGCTCCAGCTTTGGACATGTGCCATATGCAGCTGTGAATGGGGTATTTGTGTACATCTTCGGCTCCAGCTGTCTGCATCTTCGGCTGCAGCTGTGAACTCTTTGTTCGCTTCTCTCGGCTCTTCCTATTTTTATTTGGTTTTGTATTCGCTCTCGATGGATGAGTGCAACACTGCGAGTTCAATAAATCCGTTCGAATGTGAAGGAGACGGAGGAAGGTTCCTGAGCGTCGTAACATTCCGTAACGCCCCAGCCCCACTTTTCTTTCTCTTGTTGATTCGCTGTAGTTCTTTCGCTGTTTCACAACTCAATGTCACGTTTGATCGAGAATTGGACATTTCTTTTTCATTCGAGTATTTTTGAAGGAGAGGAATTTACGTGCTTTCCGAGAGTCACTGAAGCATGAGCAAAAGCAGATGAAAATGGAGGTGGATGCGATGCCTAAAACGCAAAGAAAAGATCTGTTCAGAGTACGCAAGGAGCAACTGGACAGGGATCAGATGCGTCGGGTATGTTTATTCAACATCATGCCTTTTTTTTGTTATGCATAAGATTCTATAGACCAAATAATCACTGTATGTTATTTACCACCCTTTCCCTTGTCACAGAAGTCTTTCACGGCTTCGAACTGAAGAGTAACGTTTTGAGGAAAGTGAGTTCTTGGAGCGGCAACAGGCGGAGCAGGAGTTGACGTTGAGGCGAGTGCAGCTGGCTCACAAACTGAAGATTCTGCAACTGGAGAAAAAGTTTCAGCAGCAGAAACACGCCGTACTCAGGTGATCCTTTATTTGTTGTTTGCCGCTCAGTTGTTTTTTTTTTCTAATTATTGAAAGAACAGGGCTTCATCGATTATTTCACTATTATAGAATGATGAATTTGTTTCAAGAGTGTGGAAGAGGAACGACGGGACTAATACTGTGCAGTGGAGAGATGCAGCAGTTAATTCGAATTTTCGTTTAGAGGTTGCGTTTGGAATAGGTAAACGATGAATGCCATTTAGTAAAGCTGCCGGATGCTCTGATGGTCACGTCGTGTACAGTGAGACGTCTACACAAGATTTAGCGTAAAGTTGTTAACAATTAGCAGAGAACTCATTGAAAGACGGCCTTATCCGAGGAACGGCTCGATGACACCAAGAGGGACATTGTGGTCGAATGGAATAGGTAAATATATGAACGCTTTAGGGCTTGCTCAATGGGATGAGAATATTGTTTTTGGAAAATCTACATGTGAGATCCTGCTTCAGTCTTCAATACCCTTCTTAACTCACGTGACGGCATTTAGCGAAAAGGCAGGAGTTCAAAGTTCCAAAATTGCAGGTCGCGAGAAGCATCGGAGTGGGATATGGAAGAGAAACAAACGCTTGAACGTCACATCCTCTATAAGCAAGAACTGAAGGACAGATTCTATTTGCAGCGTACGCAAATGCTTGCAAGACATCAAAGGGTTAGTTATGGTCTCTTTTGTTTACCCCTTTAACGTGCTTCCTCGAATTAGATCTCCTCACCCAAGCTTTAGTGAAACTTCCTCTCGGATCTTGCTTCATGACATTGGAGGACTGCATTCGAGATTACTGCAGATTTTTTTAAATTAAGAAGGTTGCTGTTACTAATAATACTTAAGGCGTTTCACTGTTGGACAGTGTGATTCGAATTAGAACCTTTTCCTTTCTGAATTTCTTTGCTTAACTGCTTGTTGTCTCATTCGTGTAACTGTATCGAAGTGGATTTTCGGGAAATGCATTTATTCGCTAATATATGAGGTAGGCAATAGTAATATAAGGTGTTATGAGGAATTAAACAAGGACGCAATACGGAAAACGATAGGGAATGATGCGCGATGTTGAAAATTTGTCCGAGTCTTTTCATTCACTCTCCCGCATTCCTTTTTTTTGTTTTATTTTCCCTTCTAATCACCACTTTTTATTCTTTTCTCACTCGTTCTCCACTATCTCTTTTTCCGTCACTTTCTTTCTCCATCAGTATGCGTGCGAGTGCAGATTCAATGTGTTGTTGAATCGCACGGCTTGTTACAGGAGTTGGAGCACATGCGCAAAGTGAACGAAATGAACGAAGAGGAAGCAACACGCAACTATGCCGTCTATAAGAAAAGACTTCCAAAGGATTTCCGCACCGAATCGAAGACTCGTATCGCAATGTTCAAAGAGAGCTTGCGTATTTCATGTCAGGTGAGTGAATTCTGTTGCTCTTGTTGCTCGTATTGGCTACATGTAGGTTTCGTTGCTGACTGGTTTAGAGGTTTAGATATAATGCTTAAAATCTGTTTTTTATTCATTTAGTTTGCTTCCGAAATCTGTGTTACGGAGATGTGATTCTGAGCGAAAGTGACGTTTATGGTAATAATTTTGCGGAATTGTGGTATGGTTTTCATGAGTTATCCACGAGTTTAATGGTCG
>JPKZ01022562.1:96602-192331 GCA_000803305.1 Toxocara canis | reverse complement strand
GGGGAGGAGAGAGAGAGTCACGTAATCTGTGCAGATGTTTCACTAGTGTTGGTGGAAGTGTAAATTGAAGTGGTTGATGTTGCTAAGGGTGAGGATGCGGCGGTAATAAACGAAAAGATGCGGGCTTTCGAAGAGAAGGAAAAAATGCGTGTGAAGAACGCAATGAACGATCACGAAATAAAAGCCGAACGCAAACTCAAGGAACTTCGCGCTAAGAACGCCGCTGCTATAAAGGAACTGGAAGAAATACACGTTAGTTTCGGTTGTTTTCAATCATCATCATTATAAAAAGGGCTTCGGTTTTCAATTCAGCTCTAAAAGTTATTTGTTAAAGGTGAAAGAAGCCTTCTATTTGCGCGGAAATCGAAGTTCCAAATTGTTTTTCAAAAGTTGAATTGAAAAACCAGTTTTTCTTTCTCATATCTCAAGTTCCATGTACTTCTGGAGCTATAGGTTCTTGTTCTCTGATGTTTCTTAACTCGCCGTCGTTTCTTGCATCTCCCACTCCATCTCGCCTGTCCACTTTGAAACCTTCCGATGTGTTGGTAGCTCATGGACCTTAGATGATGCACTCAAGTTATCAGCGCGAACGTATTGATTTGATCAATTCGGTACGAGTGGGTGGATCAAGATGGGGGGACAGGGGGAGGTGAACAGGTTAAATTTGCACTCCGCACATGGAAAATTTCGAAGGCAGGATGAGAAAAAAATTTCGCCATGAGGTTAGAAATCTGTAAAAATTCCTAATCTGTAAAATGGAAAAATTCCTAATCTGTAAAATGGCGAAAAAAATTTCGCCATTTTACAGATTAGGTGTTCGGCAGTTTTTCCATTCTCATTTATCATTCTGGATAAAATCTTGGATTTGACCGACATGCTGACATAGTTGTTTTAGAACGAAAAAAGAAAGATGTTACTCGAAGCGGAGCAGAACAAGTTGGAAATATACGAGAAGGAGTACGAACAGGTGATCGCGGATTGGAAAGCGAAATTACCCCTTCGCAAGCAGGTTACTTTACAAAGCCTTCTAAAAATGCAAATTTTCAGTAGCTGATTCTATGTTCTTTCCCTTTTTTGCTGTCTAGTCGATACGTTAAGCCGGTGACCACCATATTAGCAATTTCGTCGTCATCATTCCGGTGCATTGGTAACCAAGTTATGCAAGCTAAACCTGGATCATTACTATTTTAACAGTTGGAGGGTTCGATCTTATTTGGTGCGCATAGTCGTCATCCCTTCGCAATCTCTCCACAGCGAAAAACCCGCATTCATGGTGGGGGGAAGGGGAGAGGGAGGGCAAGATGTTAAGGTCCCGCCGAAGGAGGGGTTGTATATCCGACAAAGACGTTCGTTTTATGCTTTTAAAATACAGCACTCCTAGTAGGATCTGTAGCAGCAGCTTGGGCGAGGAAGTTGGCACTGTCTGTTTTGCAATTATGGTAACATTCAAAAACACCATGTTGATTTTTTGGTAAACATTATTAATGTATGAATGAGGCTTACTGGGATTTTCGAAATATAGACAAAAATTACTCTCGCCAAGAACACATCCCCTTTCGCTGGGTATGAAGTGGGGAAAAGAGGGAGGAGGGGGGTGGGATGAAGAGGATATTGTTCCACGCAAAGTTTGCTTCCATCATGAACATTTTACTAAAACTAGCGCGTACTATGCTAAAGCATGAAACAAAACAGATTCATGCAGTTTTGATGCGGTTTTGAGTTCGGATGAACATGCTACTCTGTCTATCCTGAATTTTTTGATCTGTTTGCAAACTCGGCTTTTGGCTTTGTCTTTTTCTGGTCTCACTTTCTTTTCTCCTTCACATATCTTGCATGTTATTTTTTTATTTTCAAATTTTCAATTTTTTTTCATGCGAGTTACTACTTCATTTTAGTTCGGGGTTGCGATTCGCAGATCTTTCTCTTTCCTAGATTGGAAAAGCAAAGGGGACGGACATATTAATCACTGCCAGAATATTAGATTTAAGGCCGAAATACCTCATTTAGAAATGATGAGTCCAAATAAATATGGATAATCTACCTTCTTCGTTGGTACGTTGTAAAGTAGCACTGACATTGGCATATCGGCGTTATTCAACGTTTTGTCAGCGAAGTTGTCAAGTTGATGAGGTTGGCAGCTATTGTAGGAGTTGGAGGCGCAGTTTGCGAAAGAGCTTGATGAATTGGACACATTCTACCGGCGTGATAACGCTGAACTGCAGGCGATCACCTCGCAGCCCTTTGGCACTCAGTCTCTTTTTTGAAATGCGTTCGGCCGCGTTGATGGTTTTTCTGCGGCTCTACGAGACGATCATTGGAAAGTTAATGCGGCTAAGCGTGGATCTATCTTATCGTAATGCTATAGGCTTTGTGAACGTGAGAGTGAGTGCTGTGTCGTTTTCAGTGTCTGTATTCTTCACAAAGTTGTTATTTAACGTCTGCGTTGTTTGCTGCATAGTTTTGCTGTGAACGTTGAACTATTTGTTCGAGTTTGAGAGTTGAACGAACTCGACTGACCTCCTGGTTTCTTTTATAAAGGATGGGTTCGTCTTTTGTGTTTTCGGTTGATTATAATTCAACTTGTGATCATTCTACGGTTTTAAACTCATTGTGATTCTTATTTGTATCTTTATACTTGCTCTTCATATTGCTAGCTGTCTGCGTTATTGCACTAGCAATTTCACATACAATATGTAACGAGAATTTTAGGCAAAACAGCGATTTTCATTCGTTTTAGTACAACGGTCATTTCAAAGCGATAGTAAAGGAAGGTGTTGGAAGTTGTTATTATTTCCCAAATTTCTCATCAGCTGAACGTTGATTCGAACAGGTTTTTCCTATTCCCAAATTCTGTTTTATTGAACGTTCACGACTGCATGTTTTTTCTTTTTATTTCTGACGAATGTTTTCACTTTATATGTTTTATTCCTTTCGGTTTCAATTGTTTTGCGCCTTTCGATTCTATTGTTCTGGGATAGCCTTATTGGCAGTATTAATGTTAATTTACTCGTCTGATATAGTCATAAATGTTCCGTTTTTGACCGTAGCTGTACCGTTGAAAACGTCTTTATGTGCTGTACTTACCGTTTTATCCTATACATCATCTGTTTTTTTTTGCTGCTCTATTTTTTCATTGTTGTTTTAAGTTGTTCCGCTTTCGTTAGTTAATTGATTATAAAGATGTGTAAAAGATTTTGGAAAATAAGTGGGAGCGAGTTTTGTGGGTGGACTCCTTGGTTTAAAACATGTTGAAATATGTTTGAATTCGTTATGATAAAAATATGGAATACCTGTTAGATTCGTTTTACAACGTCAAAGACGATTGAAAATTATGATTGGATCATTCAGCTTGGCAATTTTTTCGCACTTTTTCAGGACCGATAAGGGTTTTCGATCAGCAACTTTGTTTATGTTTGAAACGTTTCGCTTTTGGACATTAAAGTTAGTTCATTGATCATTTGTGTTGTAATTCAATAGTTTACGCCGTGCTTTTTTGGGAAAGGGGGGAGGAGGAAGAGGGTTCGTGTGAATGTCAATTTTATGATTTGAATAAGTAGTTAAGAGATTAGGAGGTTAAATTTGAATTTGAAAATTTCCTATGGTTTAGATGAAAATTCCCTCTGCAGGCAGCATTGATCTTGGAAAGGTCAGTACTCCTAGGGCTGGGAGCAGATACCTTTGAGTGCGTGGGAGTGTTTTAGCTTATGCCTTCGGAGCACTTTTCGTCAGGCGAACGAGGGGAAGCGCAGTTGGTAGGCCTGACTGGATTGTGTCGTTGATCTCAAGAAGGCTGGCTGAGTGTAAAAGAAGTGCAGAAGTGTACCTTCAGAAGAACACTGGGTTGTCGTTCCTAACGATAAGGATTGCAGAAGAGTTGTATACTATGTTGGTACAGATGAAGCAAGCCATGATGGTAACTTTTTGTAAGAAGAAATAGGGGCAGAAAGATATGAGTGCTTTTATTATTTGCTTTGTTGTTAGCGGTTGTTGAGTGCGCTTGCGAGAATTCAGTGCTGGTTAAGCAGCTCGATTCTTCGCGTCGCTTTTTACACGCCTTATTGCTTGTCTCAGGCCCATACGCACATTTTCATTGTATATGAATTTCTTAAGAGCTCCAGCATGTTTGCCCTCCCTACAGTGATAGCTGGAGCTAGGGCTGAGGCCCATGCTCCAACGGTTTCGACACATCAAACCTCTGCCAGTGTGGTTATCATCGCGTCTCGGATGCGCAAGTATACTTGATGGCGTGCGGGTTTATTGCTTTCTATAAGCTGGTTAGCTTGTTGAGAGAGTGTACGTTGTTTGTGAAGTGGTTATTTACTGGATAAAATAAATTATTGCTTAATGGGACGCTTCTCTGAGCCCATTTTAATTGTTCATTCGAACGAATGCAATGCATCCAGTGCACTGCATTCTCTTCACGTCTTTATTTCTTCGCTATATTTGCCCATTCATTAATTATATGGCTAGTTACCTTTCAGTTTGATAGTTCTTTTGTGGTCGTGAGTAGTGATGCCATTGTACCAGATTTTTTGCTAGGATACCGTACTTGTACTTCCCTTCGAAAAATGGTATTATACTGTACAAATACCACCCCCTGAAAAAACGGATCGTACCGTACCTATACTGCACTTGGCGACCGAAATATGGTACGATACTGTACCAAGTGTTTTGGCCCAAAAAGTACAATACCAATACTGTAATTTTCGTACCTGTAGTTTTTCTTGCCATGCATGAACAAAAGAGCATAGATTACTTTATTGATAAGTAAAATAAAGCAAAACTGTGCGAGCCAACGGACAGAAGAAAATGCCCACTGGTTGAAACGACGAAAAAAATGCGAAGTTAGCGAAAAAAGACAAAATATCCACGGTCGAGGTAAAAAACAGTCGGAATATGCGAAACTCGTGGGTGAGAAACAAGCTTAGAGAGACATCCGGTAGGGCCATCAGCTTTTGGAGAACCGTCATGCACCGTTTTTTTCTGCGCTATCCTGCGCTACCTTACCCGACATCCTCCACGACTCTTCCAGCGTTGTCAGTGGGGCATTCCGCTTCACCGGCTGCTTGCAATGGCTGAATGCTTCCATCAGCTTTGCATATCCAGCTTCACGTCGCGCTTCCAGGTGTTTCATAGCATTCGTCGTGTTCATGCCTACTGGTTCGCGCCCACCACACCTCGGACACTTGTAGCCTCCCTGGAACACCTCGTAAAACTGCCACCAAGGGTGAGACAGGGTACGAGATCTGCCTTGCTGCAGTGCAGTTTCGGGCTCACTCATTTCGATTGTATTTGAAGTCAGCGGCAGAACGATACTGAAAAGAGGAAAGTATGCACACAAGATACTATGTGCACGTGAATTCCATCTCCTACAAGCGATTTTAAATTTGGTACGATACTGTACTATACCCGGTATAAGTACAAGTACAGTACGAAAAGTATCATACTTCTTGGTACGATGACATCACTATCGTGAGACTGCCTGCATGTTTTTGTACCAAATTTCCATTGGTAAGCAACGCATGCTGTGCATTTTGTTGTTTACGTGGTTCTGTCATAACGCTATATAAGTAATGTAGTGAGGAAATGATTTTGAGTTTCGAAGGGTACGTTGTGGCAGGATGGGAAAAGTTTCCGGATAAGCAGATCTTTGGATGAGCAGTGCGGAAAGGAATTGCAGTTAGATGAAAGATAATGTTTGTTTGTTCGATCTTATAAGGAGAATCGATTCGAGTGCTTCCGTGTGTGATTGTATCCCGTCTTTCATGACATTTGGTCCGTCGTCACACTAACAGATCATTGGATTGTTGTCGAGTGGAGAAGCGACGTTTCTGATTCGTAACATGTATGGTGGAGGTGGAACACGTCAAAGTGGATCGAAGTCGCGTTCAACACGTATATGGAAGGTTGTTCGTCTAACAAGTTATTCAATGGCTTCGAATCAAATAGTGGAAATACATTAAGTGCTTGAACAACCAACTTTGAACTTTCTTTTCGGGTTATTTTGTAGAGGATTTTGCGTGCGTTGGCATGAGTTACGAATTAACGGTCGACTGACGTAGCGGCCGATCAACAAGTTAGCTGTTACCAGTTTGTGCAGCAGTGCCTATGTTTTAGTTTGTGAGGGATGGGGAAATGTGGTTATTGCATCTGTTAAGCGAATAGCAGTAAATACGGAAACGTAGAATCTGGTAGTCAATGTAGCGCTCAGGTAGCTGGTCTGTTACGCAAATTTTGCATAAAAGATAGCAGTAAATCTAGGCAGCCGGCACGAAATTTGTAACTGTACAGTGAATCTGAAGCGTGTTCAGTTTTCAACTGAGGCCGTGTTAAATATCGCAGCGTAATGCTACAATTTACTGAAAAATCGTAGGTGGTCTAGGATCGGATACAGATGTAAATCTTAGGATCTCGATTGTAATGCGTTCTGCGATTTTTACGGTTGAATTTGGTTTGGTAAGTTATATTCAATATCAGCTTAGATATGCTGATGATTGTGGGATGAAGGGGAGTGAAAGGACCGGAGGGAGTAATAGATCCTAATGATTTCATGTAGAGGGAAAATTCTGTTAGTAAGGTGGATTTGTGCTAGTAGGTGCAAGATTTCAGCAGAAGCCTTAGGTTCTATGCGGTTTTATGTTGAAAGGACACAAAACTTTAATTTTAATCATTCGGAGTTTTTTTTTTTTTTAATGTGAAGGCCCGTGGAAGTATCGTAACCTCCGCGAACCCGTCCATACGACGTTCGATGTACGACTGGCTGTGAGTATGAAGGGACGTATGACAGGCTTCAGTTCACTAAAAAGTTTTCATTTTACCCTAGCGCTTTGATAATTGTAGACCGAACCAGTAGCAGTGTTGTAACGCCGCCGAGTTCTTGATATGCGGAGGTCGAGGCATGGAGGAAACACTATCTAAGACGCTTTAGAAATGTAGAAGAACCGTCGAAGAACTGTAGAACCGTACAAGCTCTGTAGAAGGACGAATTGTACAGGACCGTGGGAGGATTGTAGGACGGCAGGCACCTTAAACCGGCAACGTGTACTCCACAGCGGATGTAATGGCCATCGGGTTTGAGACGTGGATAACGAAAGAAGCAGAGAATTATTACAATATAATAAGACAGACAAAAACATCACCACGGAAATCACGAAATGGGTTGTCTTGCGGGTGTTCCAAAACAAGATGTGTGAGATAAAAGCTGCGGGCATGAGGTAAAACTGTACTATTATTCATAATTAGCATGGAGGGAAAGAATTGCTTTCTTCTCAGCATAGTCCGCGCTTCGGATACGGCCACCTCTGAGTTTCGTAGTGTTGGGGAAAGGGGAGAGGAGGAGGAGGAAATTATTTCAGTGAAATGATATTATGTTGTGTCGTACATTAATATAATAAACATGCAGTTAGTTGTGGGTTTAGCGCGGCGCGTGGGTGTTCATGTTGTGTGGTCTGAGCTAACAAAATGCCCGCTGTTTACACGTGTGTTGTCTCCTTAAGTTCATGTCAAGTGTTCATCGAACGACGTTCTTGTTGTCTTGGTAAGTCGTTACTGTTCGTACTTTTTGCGAGCGCGTTGCCATCATAAATGATGGTTGTGTAGATTTGGCAGCTTAGAGCTGTATATTATTATGAGTAGTTTAGTTTAAGTGTTCTTTGATCTACGAGCAAGCATTTTATCGGAAACATTTTTCACATTACTTCGTTTTGCATGCGTATGCTTCATTTCGTCTGTTATATGGCAGGTTGGGACGATGATTACAGTGTTTTGTTAAAGAGTTACGTACCGCACGTCTTACTAGTAATGCAAAAAGCGCAGTAGGTACTGCTGCACAGCATGATTCGTTCCCACTCAAGACAATTTATTACGGCTGGTGCCACTAGCGTACTCAGAATTGCTAAGGCAATGAGGGTCATTTGTGTAGAGGGAATTGTGGTTAGAAGATCTCGAGTTATAGGGAATAAAAAATTTATCAGCAGTGGATAATTTTATTTCTAATTGTTTAATATTTAGTGCTAAGTGTAATTTTTAAGTATTTGCTCATCACTCAACAAAGGCCTGAGTAAAGCATTTTAAAAATTCTCTTATTTTCCCACTCAAAAAAAAAGAATTTACAAATCTGTGTCGTCTCTTTCAATGTGCCAATGGCTCATATTTGTTTTAAGCGCTGGTCGCTTGTTCAACTTTTTTTTTTTGTTTCCGGTTGTTCTATACTAGCTTGGTGAGCACTTTGTGGTTATAAGGCGGTGCACTCTTTTCATAAGCATACACGCTGTTTTAATGAGAACGTGCCGTAGTCACTGCTCATAAGCAACGTGCGTTATTTCCCATCCTGTTAATGTATCGTAGTTTTTGAAGTAATAGTGTTCCCTTTTTTTGAATCGATATGTCCGGTAAAGCTTAGTAGATACATCGTACTGCTGGATACCAAAAATAACTTTAAAACTTCTTGAAGTTTTGCTGTTTAAAAATAATCCGTATGGTTTTTGCATTTGTCCCTTGTTTAACGTCGTCCACTATCTCGCCAAGTTGTCTACGTCGCACAGTCACTCCATTTCGATTCAAAGTTGTGCTTTTATTTTGGATTAATTATAAATGTACTTTTTTTTGTTGAACGAGGGATGTCGGAGAAGGCGTTGATGGTGGGCAACCGAATGAAGAAGCATCGTAGAAATGGAAGCGTGTATTCCTGATTTGGAGATCAACTCTCTTCAAATGACCCGCGTATGAGAGATGTTCATAATACATAAAGCACTCTCGAAATGAGTTACATTTTCAGTTTTTTGTTCTTGTTTTCTTTGTATGGCTGGCGTCAACCATGATTTGAACAGTTGTGTACGTTACGTTGTTTTCTTATTGCTCGCAGAATCTTCATTTCTGTGTTTCCCTCACTTCAACTCCGCTCAGCGAAAGATTTAGCAGTCAGTGAATCTTTATCTGTTTCCTGTCTTGATTCTTCATTACGCATCCTTCGAACGTTGTTTAATATACTGAGCATCTGGCACAATCCGTTTGATGTAGGAATTAGATCTTTTATGATATTAGACGTTTCATGTGAATCGAGGATCCTATGGACCGGGAAATACAAATACTGCACTGTTTATGCGACTCACAGTAGATTCTAAAATAGAGTTAAAACGCATTTCATCGCAAGCACGTTTTACGAGTTGCTGATGTACGTCGTTTATTTTTTGCATTCGATAATGTGTGTGTTTCAAATCAGCATAGCGTAAGAGTGTGTATTTTGGCATATTATTGAATGCGTGCGCTTCAGTTGTTTTTTTTTTTTTTAATTCATTTCCTTAGGGCGTTCAAGATGAACAAATCCCTCAATGTCGTCTAGCAGTTCTCCATCGATCCTCGTTTTTCTAGTTATTTTGTCGATAGGGCAACTTGGGGTTTATGCTGTATAGGGGGCTTGGTTTTTCATGTTACCAGCATATTGATCTACTGCGGGGAGCTGATTAGGCAAACGTGCGTTCTTGATTGCAGTGCACTTCCGGTCACCATGCAGGTTGTGGAATTTTTTGTTATGGTTTGCTCGTTTGAGATTGCTGCGAGACGAATATGTATTAGCAATTGTTCAAGTGTAGCGTTACATGCACAGGAATGATATTGAGAAGAGGAGCAGTCTCAAAATAAGATGTAAATTCATCGCTGGAAAAGTCAATAAATGCATTGTCTAGAAAGTGATTCAGAAGCGGTACAACTCTAATAGCAAAAAATAATCTATTTTATATTAGTTCTGGAATATGATGGATCGAGTTTTAAACCAGTCGGCCAGATCATTATGTTCTTTAAAAATATAAAGAAACTAGGAAAGGAGACGACTACAACTCCATACATCATTTCGTTAAGAACGCACAAGTGTTGTCTTAAAAGCCGACACTGATTCGATCAAACTGTCATAACTTTAAGTCAAATGGAAAGTCATTCGTTTCAAAAAGGAATTTTCTCGTCAGATTACTCACGAGAGACGGAGAGAGGGGAAGTGTAAGGGACGTGAATTTAATGAGATGAGTCATCAAGAAATAGGAGACGTGATGCTGTGTGGAATCATTGCTGGTTTATCATTCGATGGTACATGTTTTGCGTTCATAGATGGGCACGTACATGGGAGTCGTTGCTTGCATGGGATGCCATTGTTTCTTGTTTTCCCATAACGGCACTGCTACTTCTGTGTGAAACAATTACTTGTTTGAGGGCACCCGATATGATCATTGAAGGCTGCACTGTTGATCTACTGCGGGGAGCTGATTAGGCAAACGTGCGTTCTTGATTGCAGTGCACTTCCGGTCACCATGCAGGTTGTGGAATTTTTTGTTATGGTTTGCTCGTTTGAGATTGCTGCGAGACGAATATGAATGCGGTAAATGGTTTCGGTCCTTTCTGGATAATTGAAAATTCTCAAGCGACCTCTTTTACACTCATCAGATACTTAGTTCACCAAATATATAAACGGTTTGCATTGACTTGATGTTTAGCCAGCGGTTGCAAATATAATAACCTAACTAATACGTTCACCCCATCCATGAGGCCTCGATTCCATTCGTATACCAAAATAATTATAGGTTATGAGATGATAAGATGTTGTTGGTTTATTGATAAATTGCTATCATTTGGTGAGGGGAATGTATGGTAAGTTGCAAAACAGCTTGTAAATGTGGAGCCCAGGAAGGGGAGGAGTTTGAATAGAAGAAGCATCACAGGCAAACGTTCCATTTTCTTCTTGAACTCAGAGCGTCGTAGCAACGAAGGAGTTGGTTATTTTAGCTCTTTGTCTTATAGAGGCGAGCCATTCCGCGACGAAATTGATGCTGATTGTTCGATATGACTTCTGAAATGTTCGTTCGCCATTAAATTGAACGGTTTTGGGAGTTGCCACACGAAGGTTTTTAAAAAATATTCGTTTTATTGTTTGAGTTAGTTTAGTGATTGAGTCGCCGGAGGAGGAAACAAACTGGTCGATGGTGTGGCGGCAATGGTTTGAAAATGCACACAAACAAGTTGCGATCTCGTTGAGTGTACTGGCCGAAGCGAGTCGCGTTCACTTCGCGTTGCTATTTCTCTGTTGTGGGCGTTGTCATCGTTGTCGTCGTTGCGTCGTTCTTCCTTTTGTCGCGTCTCTACAGCTCCAGCTCCTTATCATCACTTCCACTCACTTCCCCATAACATTTCAAGCTGCTGTTGTTTTGGTGCTTCTTTGTTGCATTTTTTTAAACCTAGGATTATTAAGGATTCTTTCGGTTGTAGCATGATTTCCGGTGCCATGATAAATGTTTGTGTAATTGTTCTAAAGTTTTAATATTTAAGAGGGAAGTGCCTTGACCTTTCTGACGTAAAACAGGAGCTGGTTTGGTCCATGTCACATTTTCAGCTTATACTGTTTTATATTAGCAAAAAACATGAAATCAAAAAGAAAGCGCTTTAAATTTATTTAACGTTGCGCAGACGACAGTTTGCAACCACTGCTTCCCTTTCCTCACCTCCTTCCCCCCGCCCCTTCGTGCCCTCTCTCCCTCCCCCTCCCCTCCCCTCCACCCCCGCTGCATAAAGACGGGCTGGATGCTTTCTCATAGGATTTAATCGTCCTTTTGCGTTGTTCGTTAACGGTGTTTTTCTCTCTGAATTTAATTGAAGTTATGTTCTTAAGTATTTTATAGTGTGAAGAGTGCGCTTGTTGGAAGCAGTCTTGTCATGCACGAGGGCGTTGAATGCCCAATACGCATCGAATACGAATCGCGCAGTATAGACGCTTTCCAGCTTGTAGAATTCGTTAGTTTTGACTTGATTTAAGGAAGTTCCCGGTGATTGTCCTTTATTAATCGTAAAGCAAATAGGTGTTTCAGGTTGTAGTTGTTATTAGGTATGTTATGTCTTCAGTAACGTGAAGGTAGTTCAGTTGCGCTTTTCGGCGCACCAGGTTTTACCGTGATGTTTCACTCGGCCCTGATTTTGTTGACTGGAGCATGGTACCAATATTTACCAGCAACTTAGGTTTTCCCTAAGCGCTACTCTTCACCGTTCACATGGTGGACTTGTAGTCTTTAAATTCAAGCAGATTTTGATCTTTGCGACGAGCCATCCTCATCCCGGGGTGTCATTGTGATTCATTTATTTAAAGTATTTCTTTCATTCCGTTCTAAGTCCCCTACTCCTTTGATCATATAACAGCTAAGTTTCTCGACTAGGTGAAGTCGTTTTCGACAAAATTCAAAAGTTTTAGGCCCAGCGGAGCGATGAGCTACCGCTTCTGTTTACGAATGAATTCGGTGAATCACGACATATTGTCTTTCGTCCGAACAGGTATGTATTTCATTTTGCTTTGTTATGTGCCATTTCTGTGGCCGATTTTTGCGATCTTTAGCACGCTGATTAAGTGATGATTATTTTGCTAATAAAAACACATCGCTGTTTAGGAGAAACTAATATGAGTGGGACTGAATGAATCCAAATTGCTGGGAAGCGAGGAGTATAATTATTGCTCCTTTTATGCTAGTCAGGCTAAGTAATGAAGGAAAATTAACGTTTGTATATCGCATCGTCTTAACATATTGCCAATGAGATAGTCATAGTGGCTGCTCGTATTTGAGCCACATATCGACGGGCATTTATTCAAAATTTGCATAAAGAATGATGTTAGTCGTCTTATATATTCTTTCTCAGTTCTTTTATGTGAACTAGCCGTGAATAATTCCAGTTCACAAGATCGATATGATATTCGTTTTTGTCTCAGTTCAGATGTATTGTAGAAATAGTGTTTCAAGTGAGAATGGATCGTTATGAGCCGCGAGGTGTCTCTTTTTTTGATGAGCACGGGCAAAAAAATTTCGCCGCTCACTGACTTTTAGGATTTCTGCTCCTGTAGAGCGACACTAGAGAGGATCGTTAGACTACCAGCATGTTTCGGCATTTGACGATTGTCTGACTTTTTTTTTTGAGGGGGGGTGGGAGGGGGCTGGGGTAAGGAGCTTATTATAGCAAACGATCGGCTATTAGGTGTACAAACGTCTTGGGTCGAGAAGCGCTTTATTTAACGAAAAGAATTCCTGTATGACCAGTCATCTCGCGTCTCGTGACTTTTTCTGTTTTAATTCCCACCTTTGAATGGGACCGAAGCTGGTATATGCGTTTCTTGTCATAAAAGTATTTCTCTCATCCCCTACCGGTCATCATTACGCAAAATGGAGAAAGACAGGGAGGGAGCGACTGAATTTGAAGGTTCATCGTATTGTTGTTTACTGAAAAACTTGATGCTGCTGTGCAACAACACCGGTTGCAAATAATATCGGCGGAGAGAGTTTAGGCAGTTTATAAACTAGCGAATCGATCGTCCCTACACGAGTGCGGTTCACGTGTGTCAACCCTAGGCGCTGGCTGATCTTTCATCATTTTGTGTTTAAACTGCTTTCGTTTCCTTGTTCATTTTTTTTGTTGCTCCTTCATCTTATATCAAAGTTTTGCCATCATATTTCGCCTCAATTCTTGTCTTGCTCTGATTCATGCGTACCATTAGATGCGTTATTATCGCCTCACGTCTACCGTGCGATCAACGCTAAAAGATTTTGTTTCGGAACACGTGGAACGTGTGAATAAAAGTAAGAATGAAAAGTAAACTCATACCTTTGTATATATTCATATACATATGTATATGTACATATATTACGCAAATGTATGTATACATACATTTGTATATATATATGTATATATATATATATGCAAAGGGATTTTTTTTGATGAGCACGGGCAAAAAAATTTCGCCGCTCACTGACTTTTAGGATTTCTGCTCCTGTAGAGCGACACTAGAGAGGATCGTTAGACTACCAGCATGTTTCGGCATTTGACGATTGTCTGACTTTTTTTTTTGAGGGGGGGTGGGAGGGGGCTGGGGTAAGGAGCTTATTATAGCAAACGATCGGCTATTAGGTGTACAAACGTCTTGGGTCGAGAAGCGCTTTATTTAACGAAAAGAATTCCTGTATGACCAGTCATCTCGCGTCTCGTGACTTTTTCTGTTTTAATTCCCACCTTTGAATGGGACCGAAGCTGGTATATGCGTTTCTTGTCATAAAAGTATTTCTCTCATCCCCTACCGGTCATCATTACGCAAAAAGGAAGACTAGTTTAGGAATTGCCATCGTGGGGGTTGTTTACGGACCAGTTGGAGTGGAAATCCGGACTTGGGGCATACGCCATAAATTTGCTGTTTTTATCATCGTTGAGCGACAGAATTTTGCCAACTGATATTTCCAGACTGCTTCCTGCATTGCCGATACAGTTCCCACGATCAGGAAAAATTGCCTGCTTTGAAATGTTGACAGCAGTAGTTGTTAGTATGACTGCGTTTATTATTTAAAAAACACAAGGCTATCAGATGATGCGGAAAAAATTCTAGTGTGCATGTTTCTGTTTTTAAGAACAGTGAAACGACGATACATTTTTTCAGGAATGCTATCGTTGCACATGAGCCTTTTTTATCGAAGGTATCTTTTTGCGCTTATTCCCTCTCAGTTGTCATGGTCGGTGAAGAGCGA
Source organism: Toxocara canis (assembly GCA_000803305.1). NCBI lineage: Eukaryota > Metazoa > Nematoda > Chromadorea > Rhabditida > Toxocaridae > Toxocara > Toxocara canis. The sequence goes on along the minus strand of JPKZ01022562.1, from coordinate 177,800 downwards.
ATGATTTTAGACGGTTATAAGGATCCGTATTCTAGAGAGTGGGTGTAACGGGGGGGGGGGGGGAGTGAGGTGGGTAAGTCTGTTTGCAAGTGAGCATATTTTTTTGTAATGCGTTTTAGTTTTGTGGAGGAAAACGCCTTGAATTCTTTGTTTTTTCTTCGTTTTTTATTTTTATTTTTATTTTTCAGAGCAGCGCACACACATAAGCTGCATCACTTGCATGTAGTGCATTTATTATTATTTTTTGTTTCTGCGTTATTTGCATATTCCTTTCAGCGGAAGGTCATGGTCATCTGTTTCCTCTAATCTCAAAGGATGTGATCCATTAGAACAGAGGCTGATATTTCCTTATTTTCCGAGGGCTGTCTTCGAGGATCGTTGCTTTTTTCGAAAAGCAAAGTACGAGAAAACTGTGTTGGTTAACGCTGTACGAAAAAAAACCAGCGACGAAACGTGGTCCTTTATTTACTATTGAACAGTACGAAAGTTTTTCTGTTATGAGGCAGTGATAGCTTATAATCTTTATTCTTATTTGCTTTTGAAATGTCAGTTTTCAGAGCTCGCGAATTTGCCATTTCGAGGGAGTTAGTGAAGGAGAGCATAGTGCATTGAGTGCGTGCTCTTTACGCCAGTTCGGGTTTGTGTTACTGTTGTTTGCGGTTATTGTCTGTACGAGGATTGCTTCTTTTGCTAGACTCATAGTAGGTATTCGGTTTGGTCTCGTTTGGTAAATAAAGTCAAAAGAGTGTGGTGGAAAGAAGAGAGAATCAAAATTTTCAGCGACCTTAATTTACTAACTTTTCCCCAAAAACAGTTTTTTTTTTTGCCTTTTTTTTGGGTTTTTCAAGATGGTTCCATTTTAATGGTCCGGCGCTGTTAGAGCCTTTTCTTTTGCTCCATCTTTTTCCAACTGTTTAGAGGGGAAGGGAGAGGGAGCAGTTTCACTATTCCTTTACTGCAGGCTTATCTTCAGCAACAAATCTATTCCATTTCACTAACAGGAGTTGCGTTGGCGAAAATTCCAGGTTCTGTGAGTTATTTGGGCTTAAATGCGCCCTTGAGAGTACTTCGCTTGCCCTGTTGTTTGTGTATTTTGAGGATGGTATCTAAATTTTTTCTCTAAAGTATTTTCTCCCTTAAAATGCATGATTTTCATTTCACTGTTTGATACTTAAATGTCTTGTGTTACGGAATGATGTGCACTTCAGTTACGCCGTTTGGCAACAGGTCTTTTGATTCGCTTTTAGAAATATGTAGCTAGCGAGCATTTCGTGAAATATAAATGATAGTCAACGAAGATCGATCTTTATACGCTGCGTTTTTAAATTTTGTCATGCGGTTACGTTGTTTGCGGCTTTTCTTTTTCGTTACATCGTGCCCTGCTTTCTGATACATTCGTAACAGTCCCCCTTGCACGATGTTGTTGTTGTTGTCATTCCTGTTTTATTTAAACTTGAAATTTCAGCGGAATTCTAACTATAAATGAGCGGAGGTACGTCTTGGCGGCCAAACCAAACGGCTCTTTCTTTCTTTTGCCTCAGAATTCCGATAGATGTGGTAAGCTTGCCTTGAATTGTCGAGTAGAATTATTTCTAAATAGATTACTGGAAATGATTCTGAGCGTGGAACATGGGAAGGGAGGAGAACTACAAACAGGGTGGAGTGGAGTGTGATTTACACGAGTGCATATTGTTTTCTGTCATGGATGGTTTTTTTTAATTTTTTGCTGAAATTACTGTTTTGCTTCATCGGATCCCGTCCAGTAGATGTAAGTATGGTGCGCGAATTTGTGCAGTAAACTGATTTGTTACGGACTAGTAGGGAATAAAAGTGCATTTTTCCACTTTTTTCTTCACTTTCTCCCAGCGACTTCTGTAGTTCGCAGTCGTGGGTGTGGTGCAGTTATATATTGCAGTCATCGTATAGGCATCGCAAAATAGCAGCATTTGTTCTGCACACGTTCGTTTTTCCTCCAAATAGATTTCCCATGATTAATTTCCATTTCTGTGATTAACTGTGATTTGTGCATGTTCATAAAATATAGTATAAACTGGCTATGTCGTGTGAAGTGCATAGCGAGGGGACAGTGAGGATCGCAACAGTATAATTTGCATGTTATTTTTCCTTAAATACGCCACAGGGGGTTGGAGGGGAGGGGAGAGGAGGGAGACTGCTTGCATTGTTTAATGAGACGGTAACTTCATGCATAATCAGTCGAATCCTGGCTTATAGGAAGCCTCCGATTTTTCATCTTGGAAGCATCAAAAGGAAACAGTCGAAGCGTGCGGTATAACAACCTGATAAATAGGAACCTTCCTTCGGACGGTGAAACATTCGGTATTTGAATGTGCATGCTCCCCAAACGTTTTCCCATTTGTCTTCAGATCGACCGTTTTTGTGTATTGAAGTAGGGATGAAAAGTTCTTTGGCTTATAGGAAGCCTCCGATTTTTCATCTTGGAAGCATCAAAAGGAAACAGTCGAAGCGTGCGGTATAACAACCTGATAAATAGGAACCTTCCTTCGGACGGTGAAACATTCGGTATTTGAATGTGCATGCTCCCCAAACGTTTTCCCATTTGTCTTCAGATCGACCGTTTTTGTGTATTGAAGTAGGGATGAAAAGTTCTTTGGCTTATAGGAAGCCTCCGATTTTTCATCTTGGAAGCATCAAAAGGAAACAGTCGAAGCGTGCGGTATAACAACCTGATAAATAGGAACCTTCCTTCGGACGGTGAAACATTCGGTATTTGAATGTGCATGCTCCCCAAACGTTTTCCCATTTGTCTTCAGATCGACCGTTTTTGTGTATTGAAGTAGGGATGAAAAGTTCTTTATTTCTCAGAGTGGGCGATAAGAGAAAAGCGCGAAGCAGGTGGTACACGTACGGCAGAGTATTATTCCGATTTTTTGGATGGTAAATGGCGATATGTGGAGCTCGCTCTTATTGCGGATCACTCCGTGGTAAGTATGCTCGTTAGCTGCTACTTGAAGGAATCGGTTTCTCACCCAGGAATAGGGATCTAAAAAGTTGAAATGTTTTGGGAGGGGGGGGGGGGGGGAACTGCAGTCGAAACTAAATGGGCTTTTACAAGTAATCTTCCAGTCATGACTCTGAAGTGGCTAAATCGCCCGTTCATGGCATTTTTGACTGAAGTATTTCGCAGTGGAAGTTTCATGTAAAGGAACATTCGCTGTTGTTTATTAAAATGAGTTATACCTTTCATTCGCAAGATCGACTTTCCCAGGTTACAAAAAATCAATTATTTCTAATAGTCGAGGCCTGTGTAGAGTGTACTTGGGCGGCAGCAGCAGAGTAGGGAAGTGGGCGATTTTCTTTAGAAAAATTTCTAAAAATGTTTCCTATTTTATATTTGACCGAGCTATTATTCATCGTACGTCGATATTTTAACAGGCCACATCAAAATTTCACCTCCTTTCCTCCAAACTTTTTGGGAGTCGGGCTAGAAATACTAGCTATGAAGCTGTTTAACCAGTGGGTTGCTGCTTGTCCGAATCGCCATTTCGTGTTCAGCAGTGGCAATTGCCTCCTTCCACCGTTGAAGCGTCACACTTGTCCGATACGCTTATGCCTTCCAAGCTGTATCATTGCTGGTACTGCCTTCGTGAGCGGGTACTCCTCCCTCCCTTTTGGCCCAAGGGAAGGGAGGGGGAGTGGATTTGATTGTACGACCGATATTTTTAATAGGAGGTGGGGGGAAGGGATCACCATGTGTGACTATGTTTTTCCCTAAGCTTGAGCATAGCTGTCTGTTCGAAACTCACATACGGCATTCCTGGTTTCGTGGCACGCTACGGTATGGATTGCTTGGAATCAGCCGTTGACACAGAGTCTACTTTTTAGCTGCGCACCTTGTTGACAAAGAAATATTCGAAAATTCGCATTCATTTTCCTTCACATCTTCGTTTCAGTACGAAAAGTATAACAAAAATGCGACCGAGGTTCATGAAAGACTTTCTACATTAGCCAACTTTATAAATACGGTATGTATTTATTTTTCCTTTTTCTTTTTTGAATTATTTTCTAGTCAGTTCGCTTTTATCTTCTGTTCCAGCCATCTAAATATTATTTTGTCTTTTGAGAATCATCTCTGTTTCATAAACGTTTGTTCTTATCTTCAACAAATATTTTTGATTGCTTTTAAAAGATTCTAACAAACGGTGTGAAAAAATATTCTGCGTTAGCCATAATTCAGTTTTTTTTTTCTTTGGTTAAGCTAAAGCTAAACTCAAAGTACTCATTGTCAGCCGGCTTCCAGATTGGCGTCCAGTTCCGCCAGTAGTTGTCCTTAGTTCATTCTGAACCGCCACAGTCGTCATTTTTTGAGCATATATATATATATATATATGTGTCTATTACATTATATATATGTACACATATATATGTATATATATACACATATATATATTATACACATATGTATATTATACACATAATACATTATATTATATACACATACATACACATACATTATATATTATATGTTATATATTATATATTATATATATACATATACGCATATATATATGTATATACATATGTACATACATATACATACATGTATACACACATACATGTATATATACACAGGTAGTTACGTATATATATATATATATATATATATATATATTTTAATAGACCTCTTCTAGAATGTATGGCGGTTACATTTAAAGTAACATGCTTGGATTAACCATACATGCAGGTTATTCATTATTGGCGATGTTGGTATGATTGCATAAAGTGAGCATCCGTAAAATTTTCAGTTTCATATGAGACTGAATTGCGCCGCACTGCCACAGTTCTGTTTCTAAGTCATTGGTAGCGTATTCGCGTTACTATCTTCTAACTTGTTGGGATTCTCACAAAATGTGTTACGTCGGTAACTGCGCCCTTAAACAACCTTTTTTTACTCGGACTTTTACCCGAAAGTCTGATTACGCACCGTTTAATGGCTCACAAAAGCGATGATCCCAAAGCCTCGGCACCAATGACGGCATCGTAGCCCTTTTTTGGTATGAGTGTCATACTGTACTTCCCCCCCCCCCTCTGCGTAATATGGTATAAATATTTTACCTCACCTCCGAACTTCGTTTTGCTGCGAATACTGCACTGGATCGTAATACATTAAAGTGCAGTAAGTAACAAATATTTCTTTATATATTAGCATTCCCGTTGGCGCAGCGCTATCCAACCGGGGCTGTTTCAGCTCTATCAACCGCTCAATATTCGTGTCGTTTTGGTCTGGGCTGATGTTTGGACGGAATCAAATCCGATTGAAGTACTTTCGAATTCCGATCAGACGCTATCTAGTTTTCTGGAATTTCGTAAGAGACTTATCAGGCCGCATCCTCACGATAACGCACATCTCTTAACGTACGTTTCGCTCTGTTTTTGCTATGACATGCACCTTGTAGCTTCCATTTGTTTGCGTGTGTGTGTGTGTTTGTTTTTTTTTATCGGTGGTCGGTTATGAGCTTGTAAACAGTTTTGTGGGAAAATAGTTTTGGTTCTATGGTGCTGTTTTTTTTGTCGAACTAGGGTGCTAGAGCGAAAAGAGCTGTTTTCCTGAAACCATTTTTTTTTTCTTAAAGTAAGTGCTGTTCTCTATTCACAGCTGTATATAACTAACTCGCTTTATTGACTGTGCAGTGGTCAACACGTAAAAAGAAAGTGTTGACGACGTGGTGCATACAATACAACAGATCGATCGATGTCCGGACTGATCAGTAGGGTCTGCTTGATTGACAAGATATGAAGCCGTTCAGTCAGCGATGATTGTAAAATACGCAGAATCGAGGTGATGGCAGGAGTCGACTTGCTCAGATGAATGTTTCCGCGAGAATACGCTGGCTATAGGTCATAAGACCGCAGTTTTTTTTAATGCTCGTCCTACCCGTTCTTGTGCTTTTCTTTTCTTCCCTCTTCGACTATAGGTGACAATTGTTAACAGTCGATTTGCAGTTTTCGATGGCTCCAGTGGGGGCTGTTTTGCGACGGAATTTGGGAATTGGATGCAGGTGCCACACCTTATTGTCCTTCCTCTGCATACGATCGATTTGAGAGACCCTTAAGGTTTACCAATGCGTGGTCGTAATAGAGGTATTTTGCAGGAATATACATTTCGATAATAGCATCGTTGGGAAGGCTTACAAAGGGACGATGTGCTCATTTGATTTCTCTGGTGGAGTTGATAACGTTCGTTTTGTAGTTTTCTGACCAATTTGCATTTCCTATTGTTGTTGCCCTGCTTTACAATACTACTTTAACTCATCGTTTGCATCAGTTTTCATAGGCCGATCACTTCATATATAGTCCGAGGCATTCATTATTTTAACGCTTATCTATTCAAGTTCACTCGCAGCCGAAATTCTTAGCATCGATGTGAACTTCCTCGTCCATATGCCCTTTTCGCATCGAGTCTTTCTCACTCGTCTTTTCTCTGATCCATGATCTTACTTTTCATGTTTGCCAGTTTCGTTACTGATTTTTTGGTTCTGTTTTTTTCGTTGTTGCCACTGTCAGTATAAGTACTCTCTTGTTTTCTTGCCGTCGTAAAAATTTAAAAATACTATGCGGTCAGTTTGGTTATTCTGCTGGTGAATTTGGTCGGAGTCATCAATGCTGACCATGTCGGCATCGGGTTCCTGCCTTTAATGTTTTTTTTGTTACTTACTTTAATTAGAAAATAATGAACGATACATCTTCATGTGCATGTAAATCAATCCTTTTGTTTCGCTCTCGTTTCGCTTTCTGCGGTCGTGGTGGGACGGGCGGACGAGAAGGGGGAAAGAAAGCGACTAAACAATCAGCTCGAAAATACACACATTTTTCCTGAAAAATTTTGGAGAAGTATTGTTATGCAGCTCTCGGATGGTCATCTCACAACACAACGACCTTATTTTAAAGCCTACATGGGTTCATAATGTATAGTCATTTATTCATAAAAATACAATGATTTGCTGCAATTACAGGACCATAACGATGCGGCAGCATTTGTCGCTGCAACGATAGCGCATGAAATGGGCCATAATTTTGGTATGGAACATGACACGAGCTACACAGACTGCAAGTGTCCGGCCAGAGGGTGCATCATGGCACCATCAACAGGGTAAAGTGGCACTACTTTTTCGATTCTACTCAAATCAATTTTCCTCGTTCTGTGGCTGAGATGAAAGCTGCATTGTATTGCGAAATATCGGCCATGAAGAGGATCGGCTAAGACATTTTGTGGGTGTTGTTTTCACGTATTGATATTTTTTGCATTTTTTTTTACGAGAAAGCATCTCTTTTTTTCCCTCCCTCTGTTCCCTGCCGTCAATCAAGAAATACGAATGAAGGTTTCAGGACAGTAGCGCCTACATATTGGTCAGACTGCAGTCTTCGCTATCTGCAGCATAGTTTGAAACGAGGTGCGGACTACTGTCTGCGGAACGCTCCGGACGGAGCGTTTGGTGGTGCGCGATGTGGAAATGGTTTGCTCGAGGCAGGAGAAGAGTGCGACTGTGGACTTCCCGTTAGCTGTTTTTTTTTCTCAATACAACTTGAATTCTCGAAAGTAGAAATGAGGAATTCTGGCGTTGGCGAAATTTGAAAAGAAAAATGTATTAAGTTGCGTGTCCACACAGAAGAAGGGGCGGCAGGGCAGCCGCCACTTACTTCTTTCCTTATTGCTCTGGAAAGCCATGATCCAAAGGTTTGTGAGCTGTATTCAGGCGGCTTGATGTCCACAGAGCGCGCGGTCTATCCGAAGGTACTGAAATGCTGTTACTTGAGCAAAACGCTGCATTCCGTTCATTTACCACAACTATGGCCTTGAATTATACATCAGATTGTACCCCGCACTTTCCACCTCCCCCTGCTTTCTGAAGAATTGCAGCGTTTGCCACAGCATATTTTAATTCCGCACATTCAATGAATATGTATACAAGAGGGTCGGCGGCTTGTTGGAAAACTCCGATACTTTTGAAGGGGGTATGGGAGTTTATAAATTTTAGCTCATCCTATAAAGGTCGCATTTATAAAGAGGCTGTTTTGCGAGGTTTTCGGACATCTTTTTCGTTAATATGACTGGTTCTTTAGAATTACTCGAAAAACGGCTGGAAGCGTCTTTTAGCGCAAACAGATGTTTGCATCAGTTTCTCGAGTCGTCGCATTGGTATGGGTAGAGACCATAGAACGCACATTACTTGCCTTCGATAGGAAATTCAACCCTCACCCTCCCCTCACTCCAATGTCGTTGTTTTTTTTGTCACATCTCTTGCCGTTTCCCTAACTCTTTGCGCGGAAGGGTTGCGGGGCGCTAGCAAACCTTTAGCAGCAAGCTGAGGCGTTTTAGCTTTCAGAAGATAGCGTCGAGTTCATTTTCCGCTGACAAAACCTATTCACGCAATGAACTCAACAAACAGGTGTTGTTTGTGCCTAAACGCTAACATTATTTACCATTTAACTACTAGTCATTATATTTACATGTGTAGCAACCGATATAGAGATGCGCTAAGTTGTTGTTCCACTAGTCTCATAGCGGTGCTCTTTGAATGGCCGGTTGTGTGTAACTTAACACTTTGCATTTAACTGAGCAATATTCAGTCGTTAAGTGAAACGTTGTTTTTGCGTAGGCCGACTTTAATAGATGTTTTATTTCTAGAGTGTTTGCACAAACAAATGCTGCAATGCAGCAACATGTAAGCTGGTGGAGGGTGCGCAGTGTGCTAGTGGGGAATGCTGTCATTTGGACACGTGTCAGGTCAAACAAGCAACGACGCTATGTCGCGAAGCGACTGATTCGTGCGATCTGCCTGAATACTGCGACGGTCAGATGGAACATTGTCCAGCCGATTTCTTCGTTCAGGACGGACTCAGATGTCCAGACCATCCGACGGTATATCTTTCATGTGGAGCTGTGTGGTTTCTTCTTCAGTTTACAAGTGTTTCGTTGTCCTCAATGCGCTAAAAGGGAGCTAGAGAAATATGGAAAAATTAGGTAGCCTTTTTTTCCTTTCGATTTCTCATCTGTCTTCGTTTTATATGAGACATTGAAAATGTACTGGAAGGACACTCAAGGACGCTTATAAATTTTATTGGGTCGTCCTTTAAAGGTCGCATTCACAAAGAGAGGCTGTTTTACTAGGTTTTCGGGCATCTTTTCCGTTGTTATGACTGGTTCTTCTAGAATTCCCCGGAAAACGGCTGAAAGCGTTTTAATAAACCTATCGCCGCTTCATTGAAGGGAGTGATGATGGTAAGTTGTAGGATGTTGGTCGGTTTGTGGATGAAACCACAATTTCTCTAGGGAATAAAAAATAGTGCAGAAATAGTGAAGGGGAACAGGAGAAAAAAGAAATTGTAAAATGAAAACGAGGTCATAAACCGATGCTAGTTAAAGTTGAGGTCGCAATCAAGTCCTGAAATTGGAGTGCTAAACTCACAGGTGACAGACAGCTTTGAAGGGTTTTTTCATTGAAGGATTTCTGCTATGATGGTAAATGTGGTAATCGTGATGAGCAATGTCGATTTATATGGGGACCTACGGGAACGAACGCAGCGAGGCAGTGTTACGAGCTCAACATGCATGGCAGTTCGGCTGGAAATTGTGGCTACGATCAAATTGCAAATGAATTTGCCACATGTGAGAGAAGGTAAGCTTTCCTTTTTAGCATACGTGTATAGAGACGCTTTGTTGTCACGCTGGTAAGTATTAAAAATGGAAGCAGGAGACGACCGAATTGGATGTTTCAGGGATGTGGAATGCGGTCGTCTGCACTGTAGCCACGAAAATGAGAAGTTGGCGTTTGGAGACCCGTCGACCGTCTATACGGCCTATACGGGACTGCGACTCTCGGACGGACAGGATGTAGCATGTCGCGTTATATGGACCAAATTGATTGGCAATAAGAAGCAACCCGATCCCGGCATGGTGCCTGACGGCGCTTCTTGCGCTGCTGATCGCGTGAGTTTCCCTTCGTATCTTGTTCCTTTTTTTGAAGAAGTGATTCATCAGCCGAATAAAATAATAATATATCTTTACTGACAAACATCCGCTGCCCGTCTCCTCTCCAATTCTGAGAAGACAAGGCAAGGAAATAAAATGAAATGAGAGAAATTTTTTAAATCGGAGCGAGGTGATAGCTGATGGCATGAGAACATTTGAAGCCGCAGAGCGTAATGCAGGAATTTGCCGGATTGCAACAAATGGCGTAGCCATGGTGTGCTTTATGATTTCAAGACAACAGCCGCTTGTCATTTAGAACAGCTTGCCAAATATGGGCCTACACTCTGCCAACATCCTCGTAGTCGCAGGTTGTGAGTTTGGATTGGGCTTGGGAAAACAGAGAAAAGAAACGATGAAGAGGGAGAAAGTAAAAAAGAAAAGTAGAGAGGAAATTGAAAATAAATTCACAAAACTGATGCAGCCGGAAATTTTGATAGCAACTAACTCCCAAAATTACTGAGAATGGAATGCTAAGTTCCAGTATGGCCATACTTTGTTTTTTTGCTTTTTTTGCTATCTTGTTTTGTTTTTTTTTATTCTGAGGAAGGCGACAACTTTGAGAATACCTGTCGATAAAAACACTGGTCCGTCAATTGCTTGATTTCGTCTGGTGAGAATTGCCAGCTGTCGGCACTCACATGATCTTTTGTGATCTTTTGAAGTACTTTCGATGATTTTTCTTTCTATTCGATTACATTGGAAAGTGAATTTTCTCAAGGAGTCATTCACTGCGATGTCAGTTTTCAAATATTTTCACGGTTCATAAACTTGTCGACCCAGTTTTATGCGATTATCTGTAGGTATTCGTTTGAGGTTTACTTGCAGTATGCGTCAGCACTTGCAATGCTGGGGTAAGAAAAAACGATAAGTTGCAGCTGAATGTTGGGAAAATCATTGGTAAGGAGTACGCAACGCACTCGATTTTACTGATATTTAATTGTTGCGAAAGGGGAAGTGAGCAGTGATGTAGGGGCACTACTGTTGTTGTTTAACGAATCGCGTGTTCGCCGCTCAAAATATTCTCTACGTGCAGAACCCAAGTGCCAGTTTGGGTGCAGAAGCCAAACGCAGAATCTGAGTGGAATTTGTGTGTTTTGTATTGGAACCATTTTCATGATTCCATATTTCGAATGTGGCCTCTGAATTTTTCAAGTCAGCAAGAGGTATTTTAAATAACACCAGTACTAGGCTGCCTTGCAGATGTGCGTTGATGCAAAATGCGAAAACCGAACCGAAAAGGTGAAGCTGGCGCCTAAATGTGATCCAGAATCGTGTAACGATGCGGGTATTTGCAATAATATGGGCAACTGCCATTGTCGACCTGGCTATGGAGGTATCAGCTGCGCCATTCCTGGACCTGGCGGGTCGGTGAACAGTGGGCCGGCCTCTGAGGGCAATGTTATCCACGTTGGCTATGTCGTTTTCTGGCTTCTGTTTATTTCGGCCGTTGCTTTTGTCATTGCGTCAGTTTTCGTCAAACGAAAAAGGAACATTTGGCTGCACAAGCAGTATGTTTTTGAATTTTATTTTATAAAGACCTCGAAAAATTTATCTGCTGTGCTGTCCTTGTGCCTTGAACATTTACTAGTTCTCTTTCGCGTTTTCCGAAGAATTGAGTCTCAGGATGACGGTAGCTTAAGACATCAATTCCAAGTTCAGTTTAGAATACCTGCTTTAAAATAATTCTCCAGATGTTGAGTTCGGCTGAAGATACATTCTCGTTCTTAGAATAGGTCCAGCACATTTTTAGACACACGCATACATGTTTTTTTCATTGGTACACAACTGTTGAAAAAACAAACGTTTTTTTTTTATTAATATGTAACTTTCCTTTAAGACGTTAGAAGATGAACCTGAGGCAAGAACTCGACTGATACCGAGGCGGAGATTTCGGGTATTGCGTCTTATCGGTTCTTAAATAACGGATTCGTGCTTAATTCTCTCAGGTGATGTTTGCAGGATCTGGCAGCATTTGAAGAAAGTATTAAAGCTGCAGCGCTTGTTAGTGCCGATTAGAAAGGCACCACCTCCACCCAGTCCCCCGATAGGGACTGCGGAACTGAACGCGATTTGGGGTGATTCTCCGGCTGACGCTTTACAACGCTGTCGGAGGCCCTCACCGCCGGCCTTCTCGCCGCCTATCATCCCTTCTGCAAGCATTACACCCACACACACCCAAGTTAATGTTTCGCGTAATGCTAGCATTCGGCCCAAAAATGCACCTCCCAAGGTTTTGCTTTTTTTTCAGCACGTTTTCATTTTTAAACTACTTTTTTTCGTGCTTTGTCCTGTCTTGCTTTAACTCATTTGAGGTTTGAGATGGTGGACAGCTTCTCACGTTCAATAGCATAATCTTCATGGTCACGGAGACGGTTTTTTAAACATTGATTGTAGCGTCTCGTATTCAGCGGCAGTGCTGAGTGGGACTCAGCTGTTGAGTTGTGCAAATTATTTTCGAAATGCTGTTGCAAAACTGAATTAAGTTTATTGCTTTGCAGCTTCTCATTTCTGGGCCACCGTTTAATAAGTCTGTACATTCCTAACGTGAGCGTCACTAGTGGTTAGTTTCTGTTCATTCCTGCGATGGTTTGTTTAACCGCGCCACAGTTGGCCTCCCTTTTGCAGTGACAGGCATGAAGTAACTGACTCTTTTACCGTATCTGTCAAAAGGAGCCTCGATCGCAAAAGTTTCCAATGTGTTTAGGAAGAGAACTCACCTTTTCCCAAAAGTTCCGATGAGAGTTTTCGAAGAAAGGATCGTGAGAGCGTTTTGCTAAAGCAGTTATGCCGCCGAATTCATAATATTAGCGGGAAGAATTATTTCTTTCATGATTTGTAGATCGATGAACTATACTGAGAGGGAATCTCATCTGGGATGGGGCGATAATTAAAATACGAAATGATGTTCTGCTCTAATCGGTACCTATATTGACGGAGTTTAGATTCCAAAGCGACCCGATACGGATGCGATGAGTGCATTGTATGCAGAACGAGGCGACGAGCTGCGTTATGCGGTGCCGCCTGCAGACGATTATCGTCCTCAGGCTAGCAAGATCGTGCGATCTGAAAGCAGCACAAGCCGACCGGTCAAGCCTCCACCGCCGCCACCACACAAACTCACTCATTACGACCAGGCAAGCGCTTCATTCGCAACTCATCGATCGGTTGCGAGTGACGGATGTGTGATATTGCCCGTTTTACGGTGTGGGCTACGGGAACAGACGTTTGGTTTAGGTGTAGAGGAGAGGTGATTGGCCATTTTATGCTTTTAACTTAACTGAGGCCGTCTGGTCTCCCTGTCTTTCTAAATTATCGTCGATTTCTTTGGGAAAATCCCTCGCATGTGTAATTTTTGATTGAGTTGTGCTTATAGGAAGAATAGTTGCGGAATATTTCCTTGGTTAAAAAAATACGCTGAATTTGAAAACTTTGTGCAGAATTCTTATGCGAAAACCAGTGCATCCATCCATCAAAATTTTATGAAAAAAAAATTACATATGAAATATGAAATACATGCCCGGCATAATTCCACAAGTGTGAAGAATTCATACGAAATATGTGTTCTGATAAAACGATAGCAGATTTCTGTATAAAACATGAGGGTGCAATAAAGTTCAGTGAAGCTTGATGAACGTATGACAAACGTTCGGAAGAAATTTTACTGTGTTTTTTAACTTTTATTTCTAACGTCGGCTTGTGCAGAAAGTGTCGTATGCACGTGCGTAGTTGGCCATATGTTCATATGCAGCTTTAATAGAAGGGAAGGTGTACTTCATACAGCTGATAAATTGTGACTGAAAGACATACAGCTGATAAATTGTGACTGGCTGTATTTATTTTCCTTCGTGTTCATCTAGTGACCTTTAAATGTGACGCGTGGACTGAAATGATTGTAGGTGAGCAACTGTTCGGAAGAGTCGAAATCGGGGAGTGGAAAGAAGAAAAGCAAACCACGACCGCCGGCAAAACCATCTGTCGTTGCAAAACCAAGCGTCAAGAATATTGCGGCGCGCTTTGATCCCAACTCTTCTCAGCATTCAGCCAATTTTGTATGAGTGGCGCTTTCTATGTTCGACGCGGTATACTTTCATTGACGATTTGTATTTTGTTTTCGTTCAGCGTTCACGTACAGGTTTGTGAATGTTTTGGTTGGGTCCATAGTAAACGAAACTGTTAGAAAATTTCCTCCCTCTGCGAAACAAAAGTATGATTTCTTTGATGGGACCTTAGGTTCATTCCAACTCAGTTGCCAAACGAGTGTCGTTAACCGTATTGCAGGGAGGTGGCGCCATGTGGTCATACCTGCTCTTTCTAGAAAATATAATCAAGCTGTGTTACTTCGTCGAGTTACATGGTGGTGGATATGATTTCGGAGCGTTTCGGATGATATGAAATTTCATCGAAGAAATATTCCTGGTGGAACAGATAACGTCGCGTTTTATCATTCTGCAAGTCGACTGCTCGAGAGGGACCGTAGAGGTATTAGAATTTTGGGCGGTTGTTTTTTAATTGTTGTAAGTGTTAAAAAAGGAATATGGGGGAAAAACAGATGTTTTAAAGAATTTTGTCTTCTTATTTGAAGAACCCAATCTTCCTGCAACGCGTATTTACAAGAGGTGAAGGGGGGGATTGAAAATAACAGAAATGTTGTTTCTTGTCAACTGGTGGTGGTGCAGACAGACTGATGTGCAAGGAACTAAGGGGGGTAGGGAAAGAAAAGAAGCTCAAGGAGGAGGGACAGGGAAGAGAGGAGACGAAATGAGGAGATGGCTAAAGCATTATTTTGGTTTTGCTTGGTTGCGTTGCTTTAATGTGCATTGCCGCTGTTGCCGTCTTCAATTATTTTGTAGAGGGTAAGCGAAATATCCGGCAGTTTCGTAACTGTCAGGCAGTAGAACGCTGCAAGTTTGTGCTCGGAAGGGAAAACGAGACTGTTACTGTAACTCCAGAAATCCGTGTTGGTTGAAGATATTCAATTTCACGTTGATTTAATCGGCCTTTTTTTCTGCTACATATGACTGCGTTACGCAGAACTATGAATCTCATGTTTTAATACTCCTCTTTGCTCTCTCTGTTATCGCCGGTGTAGACTATTCATCATGGAATCTTCTAGCGGTGTTTCCTATAATGATGCAGACCGTTTTTATCGTTGCTTGTCTGTTTATAAAAGTGTTTTATTCTTCTGAAATCAATAGCTGCGGTTGTGCGGGGACTGTGGGATTGCAGCGATCCATGAACGTGATCTTATTTTCTCGAAGGGGCAAGGGGGGGGTGGCGGGGTGGAGAACTTTGATGTCGATGTGCGCGTGCCTGTGCTTTTCATCGCTGTCGTTTCCTATATAAGGAACTGTCTCTCTCCCCACAGCGTCATTCAGAACTATTCGGTGATATTTTACCTTACTTGATCTGTACAGTCAGTACTAAGCTTTTCTTACACTGCTTCTAAAATGTTATAACCAGTTTGCAGTTTTAATCAACTACTCGCAGCATCGCACTTTTTCTGATAGGGTTGACTTTGTGCTATTTTCCGTACTCCACATTGCGCTTATTTTTGCGATGCATCCTCAAAAATCCGGTTTTGTTAATTCATATTTCATTTACTGTGTTTACTTCATCAACAGCAGAGATGACTTGGCAAGAGTCAGTTCATTTATTTCCCAGCTATAATTGAGCGTACATCATCTAAAGGCTATATTCTTTTCCAAATGGAATGCGTGTATTTATTAGTCTTGTGGTTGGCGCCATATTCATCAACTTATGCTCAAAATTCATTTTCAACAGCCTGGGATTTAGCTAGCTCTATTATATGGGTTTTTCAACATTCCTTACGTCGATCGGTAGCACATGCACTGAAAGTGTTGCGCTTCAGAAGACCCGCTAGAGCAACATCCATATGGAGAAGCAAATTAGCAGCGGATAATTACAGGCGCTTTTTCTTATGCTAGGTATGTTTGTTGTGGGTATGGATGGAAATGATTATTGATGCGGCGTTTATTCTGGTTTGGTTTCGTTTACGCAATGTGTGGTGCTTGTGCTCTTCGCTTGCCATTTGCTTGCTTCTTTATTCTTCTTTTTTAGTTCACAAATACACCGAACGTTGTCACTGATTTTTTTTTGTCGGCTTTTTGCCGCTTATCTACAAATGATGGTACAATCGAGTTTACTGGAATGCAGGTGCACAAACAGAAAAAGCTGATGTAAAACTGCTAATGAATAAAAGGATCTCAACGGCATGAAAGAACTTGTGCTTGTAGATGATTTTTTCGTCGCTTTTTGTTCGAAATATATGTGTCACGGATTTTGAAAGATGCTAGCGCTTATCGGGATCCCTTCTTCCCCCTCCTTCGCTCCCTATTTGCCACTGCCGATTAGGTTCGCTATCGTTCGATCTGTTTTAGACGTGCAGACACAGAGGAAACGTCTATCGCTTGCTCACATCGTCCTTATGTTTGCATTCTTGTTCGGATCAGTGTATATTAAAACCGTGACAGGTGAATGTTGTATGATCTATGCTTTGTATTCCTTTTTATGAAGACTGTGCTACCCTTTGGCTTCCTCTTAATGGCTTTCATTTGTGTTTTCATTCGTCAAATGACGATGCTTTCATACCTCGACGTCTTTGAACATGTTTAGTGATATTTCTCTCTCGAGGCGATTTTGTCATTTTGTGACATTTTGCATCATTATTGCACCGTCGCTGGTATGTCTGTTCTAATCACTCGTTTCAATCCGGTAAAACTGTTCCTTTATGTTTATGCCATGCCGAAACATTGTCAGGATCAGCAACCGCATAAACACTTAGAATTCTATGCGCCGACTTTCATATTTGTTATTTGTGTTGGATCGTTTCTAGAAATGTTGATGACAAACTCATGACTGTGGCGGTAACTCAAACATCCCCGTTTTCATTGCCCATTGCTGTGGGCGTCAAGTTATTCTCCGGCTCATCTTTGCTGCCAAGGAGCTTCCTTTCCAACGCACAACATAACCTGCTCGAAAAATGTAACACCTAATTCTTCGCACCACTGAATTATCCAAAATTGTGTTGCACACGTAGCAACCAAGATTGGGCCACATTGAGCGGAATCATCCGATGAGCAGTGCTGGGCACACACTGGTCCATCGAAGGGAGGCAGGGGATCGATCGTTAGTCTGTTTCAGTCATAATCAGTCATGCCATAATCCCTTGATCTCCTCTGGGCTAACTGGGGAGGATTTTTCGGTTTATGCCGAATTTTCCTCCATTTACGCTGATTTTTCTCCAGTGTTTTTTCCTCAGCGAGGGATCTATGAAGTGCATCTTCACTAGCAAAAAGTTAACCTCCCTGGACAACCAAATTAACTATTACTTCATTTCACCAAAATATCCCAGTGGACGCCTCTGCAAAAGTGGGGAGTAATGCGCAAATTAAGCTGGCACGACATACGCTTCTGCGAGCCCAACGACGAATAAGGAACAGACTGCATATAACTGTTCTTAAACTTACAAAATTCGGTTGCACAGCACAGCATTGTAGTCGTGTCGCGGCTTAAATTTGTTTGATATAAATCCGCCGCTGTTGAAAAAAACGTCTGTTTGTCAAACGAAGCTTTGCTTTGCAGTGAAAAACGAAGCATCGAGGATGGTGTCGTAGAAGGTCGTAGCCTGGCAATGAAACAGAATACTTCCAGGCGTTTACGCGCTTAAAATCGAGTACTCGACAGAACGAACAATTTTACCATAAAATGCATGGGGCACAACAGCCATCAGCTATCCGTATCATATTCATGGGCATTCCATCCCCTGTTTTCGATTTTCCGGTCAAATTTGAGAATCACATTTCTGAATCGAAATTCAGCGGGTCATATTTTAAGTCACGAAAACCTTAAACTGCGGACCAGCAAGTGTCAGAACCTCAGAAATCGACAAGAACTTTATTTCTTGACGATTTTTTTTTTGATGACTATTCAAAACTCGACTGTTCAAGGTGTTCGTTGACCTAACGGCTAATGTCTACCCCTCGGAAATCTTGCGGCTGATCTCATTCCCTCCCCTCTATCCTTCTCCTCCTCCCTCTCTCAGCTGGAGGGCCGACGAGAACGGATTTCAGGGATGGCGCAAACGTAATGGTGGGTGGAGATATAGATTCATTTTATCTACGCAACAAAAAAAACGAGAGGCACACACCTACAGAAACTTACCAAAGTTAATGGAATTTGCTAGTTTATATCTCAGTGTATTAGTGGGCGTTACAAGGTACCGTTGGCATATGCGTTTGGGGACCTCACAGCGTCCCACTTACAGGAATGCCGCTCGACATAATAGTATTTTTAAAAATGCTCATAGTTTCCTCAATGATAGGGAACGGAACCTATTCCTCGAAGAAGCGGTGGTCCCGCTCCTGTTCTGGGAAGACGGCAACGGAAACAGCTACGCGGGGAGAAGAACAGAGCCATTAAAATTCAGTCAGCAGCAGAATTACCAAGGGCCAGTGATGCCATCATACCAGAATTTTTGGTACGATATTGTACTTGTACTTCCCCTCCAGAAATGGTATTATACTGTACAAATACCACCCCCTAAAGAACTGATCGTACCGTACTGTACTGTATTTGGCGGCCGAGGTGTGGTACGATACTGTACCAAGTTTTTGGCCCAAAAAGTACAATACTTATACTGTGCCTTTCGTACCTGCAGTTCTTCTTAATGTGCATGAATAAAAGAGCATAGACTACTTTATCGACAAATAAAACAAACCAGAACTGTGCGAGCCAACGGACAGAAGAAAATGCCCACTGGTTGAAACGACGAAAAAAATGCGAAGTTAGCGAAAAAAAGACAAAATATCCACGGTCGAGGTAAAAAACAGTCAGAATATCTGTTTGTTTTGAGCCGTAATGGAAAGCGCTTGAGCAAGTCACCGCACAGGCATGAAGCACAAAACAATTGGAGAATGCAACTCACAACAAAAATGCGAGATTAGAAACACGAGGGTGGGAAAGACACCGGACACTTGCAAAACATCGCACCCGCACAAACTGCAATAGAGCCTCGTTCAATCGTCTGCGCATTGTGACGTCCGTTCGGTGTCTTCAAACCCGAAAACGCATTTTTGAGAGATCCGTCTCCTACAAAACAATTGGAGAATGCAACTCACAACAAAAATGCGAGATTAGAAACACGAGGGTGGGAAAGACACCGGACACTTGCAAAACATCGCACCCGCACAAACTGCAATAGAGCCTCGTTCAATCGTCTGCGCATTGTGACGTCCGTTCGGTGTCTTCAAACCCGAAAACGCATTTTTGAGAGATCCGTCTCCTACATAATAGATCTTTGCAGCAATGAACGAATCCCTGATACACTTTCCGCTCCAACTGTCAACAGTGACCGACGCTCCAACAGATCCTTCCACTTCTCGCACAATCTTCTCCTTGATCACTTGTAATGGCTCGTCCAAAACCGAGCAAAGGCCTCCTCGGGAAGAGGGCAGGGCGAACTGCGAATTCAGCACTATACTCGCGAAACTCGTGGGTGAGAAACAAGCTTAGAGAGACATTCGGTAGGGCCATCAGCTTTTGGAGAACCGTCATGCACCGTTTTTTTCTGCGCTATCCTGCGCTACCTTACCCGACATCCTCCACGACTCTTCCAGCGTTGTCAGTGGGGTATTCCGCTTCACCGGCTGCTTGCAATGGCTGAATGCTTCCACCAGCTTTGCATATCCAGCTTCACGTCGCGCTTCCACGTGTTTCATAGCATCTGTCGTGTTCATGCCTACTGGTTCGCGCCCACCACACCACGGACACTTATAGCCTCCCTGAACCACTTCGTTAAACTGCCATACAAGGTGAGACAGGCTGAGAGATCTGCCTTGTTGCAGTGCAGTTCCAGGCTCACCTACTTCGCTTGTATGTGAAGTCAGCGGCAGAACGATACTGAAAAGAGGAAAGTATGCACGTGAGATATTCGGAATTGTAAGATGTGTGGTATCCTAGAAGGCGCCCAATAAATGCCGTCTTTTAAAGAAGAAAACATTTCCTCGCATCAAAAAGAATGCTATATGAAATAATCTAGCATAAACAACTATGGCCTACAAATCAAAGAGATGGCAAAAAAAAAAACGAACGCCGCGAACCTAATATGAGGAACCAGAAGACCTCTTTATATATAAATTAAAGAACTATAAAAAAAAAAAAACTTGCGAATGGGGACTACCCTTCGCCGCTATTGACATAATTGAATATCTAAAATAGAAAAGTTAGATCTCAATTTCTCAAATGAACAATTCGTCTCCATCAGTCAGTTGTCAAGACGCGTCGGGGACCAACGGTGAAACCTAAAACTGCGGGAGCGCGGTAACACCAGTCTGCATCTCCCGCGAGCGGAGTACATTTTAAGTACAAGTACAGAAAAAATGGTACGACGTGCTTGTGCTTTTTTCCAAAAAATCGGTACGAAACCCTACTTGTACCAACCCTAGGAAAGTCACACTGCACTGTACTCATACTGTACTTGCGATTTTAAATTTGGTATGATACTGTACTATACTATAAGTACAAGTACAGCACGAAAAGCGCTATACTTTTTGCTACGATGGCATCACAGCCAAAGGCACGGCAAATCCTCCTTCCTTCCCCTCCCCCCACAAGGAGCGATGGTGTCTTTATTTAATTCGTTAAACTGTCCTGCAAAAACAATCGTTATTCTTGCTGTAGTGAGGTGAAGGCCGGAATCTGCAAAGGATTAATTTCGCTGCTTTTTACACCACTCTAATATTTCCCCATTCCTCAGCATTCCTTGAAAGCTCAGTGGCAGTCATATTTTTCCATAGAAGTTCCCTATTTATTTTTCGAATTCTCCATGGGGACCCCGATGCGCAAAAATCACTCTCTTATGCCTTCACGGGCAGCCTCCCGTTCAATCGTCACTTCCCGCCGAAACGAAGAAGAACCCCTACTCGGTGTTTTTCTCCACCGGACCTTTAGCAGCTAGCAAAACTATTTTTCGCGCCATGATCGACTCCTTCCTCTCAAGATCTTCATGTATATCACGAATACGTTTTCCATCACTCATTAGGGCATTTGCAACCATATAGAGTAACAACATAAACATGGATCGGGAACCACTGGTGCCCGCCATTCGAAGGAATATGCATTATTTATTAACCGTTTGTCACAACACCGCAATTGGCATTAACGAGTAGGCTTAGCAAGAGCACACAGTAGCATCAGCAGAGCGACTGCGCATTAAAAAACAATCACGATATCAGAAAGCGAAATAGCAGAAACACCTTATAAATAAATATTACGGACTGATAGGAACATGCGAATATGAAGCAATATTAAACAAGAAAACTTATCAAGCAACATAAAAGGTGCAACTTGACAATAAAATCAACACAAAGTGAATGGATAGCCGTAAAAAATCAAAAAATACGTATTACCTTAAACAGTAAAAAAGCAACTCATGGAAGACTATAAAACGAATGCGTTATATCATTAAAAATTATCAAACTGAACAACAGGAAGTGAATGAATAGCCGTTAAAAGAAGCAAAAGAGGAATACAGACTTAAACAACACTCGGACGAAATGTGATTTTAAAAGACATTTCGACTTTCTTCTTTCGACGTTTCCACAAACCCAGAAAGCCCCAGCAAATTAAGAAAAATGGTTTAAGTTAATTCGAGAACGTGAATTTGTGGCTATACACGACACACGGTCCACACCAAAAACCGTTCAACCAACAGAATTCTTTGCATAAAATCGGCTATTCGCATCAGCAGACCTCATAAGAAACTTTGTTCAATCTGAAAACTAAGGAGCGAGAAACGATACAAGCTGAGATCAGCCAACGCATTTGGAATCACAAGAAAAACGAGTGGCGGAATACGTTGGAACTGACAATATAAAAGGTTTCTACGAACGAAATTGTTCGCCTTCATGGAAAGGCCTTCATTTTTCTTTCCCGTTACTGTATTACCCTAATGAACAGATTGGAAGAAAATATTGTGTAGGCTATTGCAAGCGTTGTTTTAAAAAAACCAACTATACTCAAATCATATAAGAATGTAAAAAGATCAAGTACCCTCGGAAATTAATCGACGAAAACAACTGTTTGGAGAACCACAGGCCTCTATCAAATTTGGCCACAATAGCTATAAAATAACGTAATTTCGGTACGGAGTTTAGGCTAGCAAACACACGTTGATAAACTGGCTAACTTCCATCACATAACATTTCTCTCTCCAAAATAGGCAGAAATGCTTAAAACAAAAACAAATGAGCGAATGCATTGTTCGACAAAAGAAGTGGGCAGTACCCGGAAGCCGACAGCTAGAGAACAGACAGTACGAGAAGTGGGTCGTCGCTTGAGGTAAGCCTACCACTCCTTCGCGATCTCCAACGTCCATGTCCATGTCAACCAATCATTGCCATCATCGTCGGTCACTTGCGACTTCACCTTATATACCCCTCGGTGTAGCACTCCTTGAAAAAATTCTTTGACATTGCATCTTTCAGTAAGTCCTTTCAGTTTGCCTTTAGACCGAAAAAAAACTGTTTGCCAAGGCGGGACCACCTCCCTTCTCTCTCTTCCATGATCAATTACGTCCAAACTGTCACCACTTTCAAAACCTACATACCACTACGTCTTCCCAATATGGAATTGCATAAAGCCATCGTAAAAATCTGCACGTCCTCTTCAGCAACACTCACCAGAAATTCATCAAATTTGCGGCGAGACTGGCAAGCCAGTTTTAAGTCAAGGAAGTGCATGGAAAAGTTGCGCAATTGGCCAGCAGCACCTAACGGGTGGTGTCTTTTTGAAGACGACGGTTCCAGTCGTGCTGGCTCCTGCTGTTAGGGCCGTGATAAGCAGCAACCATTGTGAAGTCAACGCTACGTTGCATGTATATGATGGGCATGTGACCGGTAAAATAAGCAACTTTGCTGATGGCCGAGATTTAAACGAACGGAGACTGCTATTGTTAACGAACAGAGACTGTTATTGTTACTATTCCCATTTCAAGCTTAACCCTACTCAACGTTCCGTAGTACGCCTCAAAATCGATCACACTGACCCGCTTGAGAGGTCGGAAATCGTTCCGTCCTTTGCTACCCAAAGCGCTTTTTGAACATCTGGCACCTTTTTCTTGAAAGCTCCTCTACATTAAAATAAATTTGCTGCATTCACCCAATTCCTCGCAACCTTATTACTGACAACGCTTTTCAAACATTTGGCGGTCTTTTCTCGAAAGCTGCCTTGTACCAATCCTTTATTAGGTTTCTTCAATGATATGTATATCCCTGCTTTACTGTGAACACTTCCAACGCGTCTACTTCAAGGTTATATGACCTAAACAAGTTACTATTATCAGAGAAAATAGCAGGCTAAGCCAATCTAAAATTGTTTACCCTAAGAAGCCCCAATGTGAATTTCCAATACCAAGCCTGCAAAGAAATCCACAACTGTTTCCATATAAGAGAACATTGCTGGTCGGAAATTTTTTTACAAACACTTCTCATGTGGAAAACCGTCTCACGACCTCCATGTGGCTTCGCATTTCTCATTTACCTATCACCTTTACTTTAAGTAATACTCACGAAATGATGTCAGTAAAACAGAAAGAACGTTAACTTATGTAAAGATTGCCAACCAATAAATTATTATCAACTATACACAAACAATTCCTCCTTCCCCCTCCCTCCAAGTTAGTTAGGGCTCCGACTATAGCCAAGTTCTGCGGCAAACCGGCTACCAACACTAGTCATAAGTAACCGAAGGCCAAACGCTAAAGAGGATAAAAGAAGGAAACAAACAGCAGTGCGATGCCTACTCTTTTATTTACTTCTGCAGAAGATGTCTCTGAAAAACACTTGATGGATAACAATAGGAACGAATTATTAAAGAAAACAGCATACCTGAGGGGGCTTCGTCCAGCGGAGTCGTGTAAGACTGCAATTCCATTTTTGGTGCATACGAACCTACCATAAACGTGTCACGATCGACTGCAATCAACACCTTTGTTAGTGAACATTCACAAGAGCATGCATATCTTTACGCTATACTACGCTGATCAAAACACGAACATGTATATATATAAAACTCAATATCCGAGGATGCAGGAGAAGAGAAGGGGGAGTTCAAGCGAAGAAGACTGGCCACCGGTTTTCCACGTTCGCAAAACTGGGCGGGAGGGGCCAGAGGATAACAAACTACTGAATACATTTTTAGCAAACAATGCAGTACAACTGAGGAAGATGGGGCCACTGAAATTTTCGGAAGCACGTATTCTTCTCCCTGCCCCTTCTCTTTGTCTAGGCTTAAGAAGGTTTAAAAGCGGTCAAAGAAAAAATTCTTGCTCAAAGAATCCTCAAATCCCTTTCAAAAATTATATAGCTGGAGTTTCGCTATCTTTGCCACTTCTCTCATATAAGTACTGATAGAAACAATAAAGTTGCATGAACATTTGAAAAAGTACCTGCGATAGAGTGACGCGTCACTTTTTGTTTATACTTAAGACCTGTGCAGATCTCACGTTGCACAAAGAAATCGAATCGAATACGATACGCTGCACCTTCTTTAATCTTGAATACCGCATCATTTAAGTGCTCTAAAACGCAACGCCAAAAATTACTTCAAACTTTACAAAATGATAACAATATTAACAATTAATATTTACGATAACGGAGGGCAGTAGCTCAGTGGTAGAGCTCATGTTTCATACGCGGGAAGACCTGGGTTCGATTCTTGGCTGCCTTCCCAACGGATCGCCAGCAGGCTGACCACCAGGGGTTCCAAAACAGATCAAAACAATCATGCGTGCGCATGGTTGTCGGCCGCATCGATACGGGAATCGGTGAAATTACAGCTGCCTTTGCGTCCTTTGCATTTACGATAACAACGGTCTTAAAAGTTATTTGGAAATCACACCTATAGTAATAAGAACAAATAAAAAAGAATTGAGGTGACCCATATATTCCACATCGAGGTACCATGGTAAAAGCAGCCACGAACAATTAAATATTGGCAAATACATCATAACATGACCAACGCGTCATGCGAAACAACTCCTTTTCGCTGTCGACCTAAATACCGCACGCAAGATCCAAAACCTATTTCTGGAAGAAATTTTCATCCAGGCATCGCTAGGGAAATTTACTTTTTGAAATAGTGACAAACACAAAAGCAAATGTAAAAAACATTCACACAGTAAACGGGAAAAGGTGAGGGAAGTTGATGGTGGCACTGTAGAACAGGAGGTTCACAATAAGGTTTGAGGGTGATGATTAAGTTCATTTCCCCCCCTCCCCCCCCCACCCCCAGGTACACTGCGCTGTTCTGCGTCCGAAGAGGGAAAGTTACGACAGTTTGCACGATCAAACTCTCCCCCTCCTTCTACCTGCTGTGACCAAGCTGTTCCATATCGTCACAATTACTGCACGCAGTACCTTTATCCAGTTGCATTGTTATGTCGGGGCGGCCATCGACCACCATCGTGATCGACTTGACAAGCACGTTACGCGGATCGGATGCGTCGACAACCACCTGCCCCGATTTCGCCTCGCCGAGCAACTGTTGTTTGTATCTGGACGATAACAACTATCAAAAGTTATAATAACTAATCAAGCAAAATGAATAAATGCTGAAAACCAAAACAATACAAAAGGCTTATGAAGCGTCGAACGATTAGCTATGAATTAATCAATGAATCGATGAGCAATCACTGTTACGCCACGCATACTCAGCTATGCGTAACAACGATAGTTCGTCACAACTTTAGAGATCTTTCAAGTTTGCTAATTACAATCCATTTCCGATTCAGCCACACATCAAACATACACAGATGAACTTTTACTAACCGATGATGACAGCAGACACTGTGCCTGCGTATCGTAAAGGGTATCACATAAGTTCAACTTCACTAAACTCTCATCTTACAAATTCACAGTTCGTCCTATATCCAGGCAAACTGCATTTTGAATACAAAAAAAAAAAATCTATTTGCACATTTGCGGCATAAGAAAACAACAAATTCAGAAAGACCAAAAGTTTCAAGCGCGGCCTAACTGAAAAATTTCGCCCATCTTTCGCGTCCGACTAATTAGAATATCTAAGCAAGCAAAGTTAAATCAAAGATAGCTAAAGCGCACCAAGTCGGCAAGAAATTTATGTGGGCTCAAATGGCTGAATAATCACTGCCGGAACTTCACATACTAGCTTTGCTTAGTACCTATATAGAACTGGCTGATAACACTCCTAAAAAGGCGTTATTAGACTTCTCACAGGAGGTGGAAGACTGTATAGCAAATACAGGCAGAGATTTGTATACTGCAAAGATGGTCATTACTACATGAATGATGAAAACGCAAAGCGTGCGAGAAAGGTTTCACGAAGAGACAAAAGTTGAATTACCTGTTCAGGCTTTCGTCTTCGGCGTCTGCAGCGATGATTTCAGATACCGACTTCTGTGCTGGAGGCACATAGTTCTCCTGTTCGGCTTCCAGATCCAGATTTTCAATCTCCTTTTCGGCTGTCGTCATACCGCTGCAAGGTTGCTGCAATGAATTTATACTGATCTATTCGAAGGTTCATCCAGCCAGATGTAACAATCACAGACCACGACCGAATCGACGTTTTCCTTATTACTGGTTGCTTTCGTAAACTGTAAACGTTTCCTGCCCATCATACTACCGAGTGAGGGAGTAAAGCACTAGTAAAAGGATGTAAAACAATGGGAATAAACTCACTCAAATGAGTTAATCAACATTCGGGTACAAATGAGTGCGTTTCCACTTTGCACTCTTCTTCAAATTTTTCGAATGGATGATGAAAATAGCAAACGAAATTTTAATGCGAAAAGAGGTGAAATAATGGCTTTCTGATGACAAATAAGTTTTATGTCTTTAAAGCACGGTAAAACGCCCATCTATGATAAACGGTTATCCCAAATGTACTCTGCATAAGAGTTAGAACAATCCTTCCGGTTTCCTTGAGGCCGTTTTGTCCGGTACAACGGCTAATAGCTTCAAACACAAACACTGGTAGACGGAAATCCGGAATGGGCGCTGCTGTCGACATTCCAAGAAAGAACGATGCTACACCTGGCGAAGAATAACAAACCATTTGGATGCTTCGAAACCTCACGACAACACAATCTCACGAACCAAACGCCACACCAACGACAAAAACTACGCAATCACGTAACACTGCAAGAGATGCTTGAGTGAGTCACACAAGAAAAAATTGGAACGAATCCAAGAAGGCTACAGTATCAAGGAGGCGCAGAAATTAACAAACTTTCAAAAGTCGTCCAAAATATTTGTAACGGTGACGTCACGGTGGTACCCATATGTAGTTTTCGTACCAGTATGCTATAGGAGTGTGAACTGTGTTCAGAGCATCGTAGTGTATTACGATGCAAAATATAGCCAAATGTGCCATTAAAGGAAATGCGGACGTACGGTGTTGCGCTAGTGATAAGTAGATGTTGACGATCGCAGTGATAAACGGATTGCATTGGACGGGAGCTTTTGTATGTGCGCTTTAGTCTTCAACTAGTCTTCAATTAAAGCAACTCGCATCAGTGGATTTCGAACGAACATGAACTCTTTGGTCCTCGACTGGATGCAGATGATTGCCAGTTACCTAACTTCCTTCATATGTGTGTTTGTGGCGAAACAGATGGAGTAGACAAATAGATCAAATCTATACGGCTTTTCATACTGCGCAAGTTTAGGCCGGGAAGTATGTGTGGAGCATAGGGCAGTTTAGGGGATCTTGACTCTGCTGCAGCGAATCGGAGGACGCTGGAAAGAGAGTTTCAATAACATTAATCTAGCGCCTCATTCGCTAGCTGTCCCAAATGGCTGTCGTCGGAAACCAAAGAAACTTTTTTATGTCCTCTAGGAGGTCATTTTTCTCCGTAAGGTTCACTGTCGTTTTTTTCTCAGAACGTTTTGCCAAAAGGTGTTAAAAAGTGAAGTTGTCTAGCTGCATTTTCAATCGACCCAACGTTGCCATCCATCAATGTGCCTCTTTTTAAAGTAGGGTGGTTGGTTAATGGTCGCCCCACCTCTCTTAGTTTAACGCAACGCAAAGCGTAGGTTTTGTCCCAAAGAAGCACAAAAAACAGAATTGTTCTTTAACTTAACTACTAACTACCGCTTCCTTAAAAGGTACCATATTCTCGTTGCTCCATAAAATAATAGCGTTTTGAAAAGAACCTCGTTAAGTGCTGTTATAGTGAAAATCTCGCTAAGTGCTATAATTATGGCTCAACGAGCCGAAACGTCAACGTAAAATTTATTATACCATTTCGCTGCGACGCATTCTATGGTCTCAACTAAAATCTACCTTATTCCAGTATCTAATGAGTATATGTCTGCGAAACGGCAGTGTTCTTCAGCATGTCCAATAGTGAAAACCATTGAAAGCAACAACAGTAAATAGTTTAATCTTTTCTTTCGGGACACACAAGAAATAGCGATCGTGGGATATAATTGTACGCTGTGCTCAGATGAGTGCCTGCGTTACGAGCTTTTTTTGTGTGTGCTATCTTCCTCATCTGAATTAAACGTATAAGCATTTTAAGAATTTGCGTCAATTCCCGAATGGATGCATCGTACACGGGTTTGGATGGCATATCTGAAAAATGAAGCGATCCATTTGAAGCGCTGAAACCTACAAAGTCGAATAGTCCAAATCTTAGTGTTTCTGTGTTTAGTTATCTCGCCAATTTTTTTCCTGTGTGATCATTTTTTAAAATCATTTCCACTCCCTCCACTCTCCCCCCCCCCCGAGTTCTGGAAGCGAAACCATTTCAGATTTCATGCTTGTTTTTTTGGCAAGATTCCATCTAACAATTTCTTTGTCTTCAAAAACGACCCGAACACTTCTATTGAGCCCGCATCACTGAGTCTATGCGTGGTGAGTGTATTCGTATAGATCTGGTAGGCAATGCTAGCAATGCATGAGAAGCGCTGGCTGAACAGTCTTGAAACGCAATTTATGGTGCGATTGTTGGAGCGTGTTGATATACGTGTTGAAGTAGCACCTCATAAGCAAATAAGTATGCTTTTTTCCCCTAAGTCGTCGTGCAAAAGAGTGCTTTTTTTCAGGCTCTGCTATAGACGATGTAGATAGAAATGCTAATATAATGCAGAGTGACTTCCAAAATATAGCAATTAGTGTCGCGTTTTCTGCGTATCTTCACATATTATAAAGCATCATTCTAATGCCTAATGATTTTATGTAAAAGTTTGTCCGCAAAGCGTAGCAATTGCGTATCAAAGATTGCCGGAAGTATGACTTTTGGTACTATGTGAAGTAATGAATTCAACAATGTGTTGTCGAACATCACTTTGTCCACCATTTTTCCACCTNCAGGCGATTTGACTAATGAAAGCACGAAGTGGCACTTTTTGCCTTCTATTAAGAAGAAAACATGAATTGAATATGCAAAAAGTTGGTTTCCCCAAAGTCGGAGAGCATAAAAGATGTCACGATGTTTTGTCATGTTTCTGTGACGAAAATTATACCGGGCAGAACCGGCTGAAATGCTTTCTTGGCAAGCCCTCGAAGGGTTTTGCAATTGTTTTTGAACGCTACAGATAAGCTCTATTGGGTTTGTGTGCATCAATGCGTCCAAAGTGTATAAGATATATTCGTAGATCACACGCAATGATATTGGAATGCATTTTGGTTCTACTGCTTTTAGCTGCGGGCTTTTCCGACGAAACGCCGCATTAACCCCGCTCCCCCCTCCCACCTCCTTCCCCCCACCACCAACCAAATCCCGGCCTGATGAGGTGCCTCTTCGGCCGAGGTCTCTTGGCCGCTCCCTCTCTCCCCTAGTCGCTGAGGCATGCTGGCTTCCCATGTCGGCCTCAAACCATGCGGCTCGCAATGACCAGAAAACGATGATATCTTATTACGGTAGTCGCCATGATGACGTTAGTGAACTCAAAAATATTTTGCACGCTTCTTTTTCGAAAGAGTGAGCCGAGGGGTTTTGAAGCAGTTTGTAAACAAAGCCCCTGCATACTTTAAGAACTAGTTTTAATTCACCTAAGGCGTAGTACTTTAATGCGACGTTCAACGCTGTCTGCTAGCGGAACTATAGTGAGGAGCGATGAAGTGTTTCGCAAGCGGATCGGGCTGTTTGTGTTCGACAAGCCGCAATAATTATGTTCTTGTCAATATCGCTTCCGGGCAAGGTTGGGACACGCTCACCTGTGTGTTATGTGTGCGTTCAACAATTCTGACGCGTAGCCGTCATCCCCGTGGCCCGGATTGTTCGGCTCACGCTACTTATTTTGGAACGCTCGCTAACGCGCCCTTCTTACAGCGACCATTGTTGGACAGCGTCCGAAATGTTCGTAGCAATGCATGTTTAGAATCGGATATTTTTAGTGTTCAGCGCTGTGGCTATTGTTCTGGTGGGACCAAAAAGCTAACCTCCTTTTCTTGAAAACTTTTTTTACTGCTTATCTTTCAAAGTTGCCTTTTATCCTCCCCCGAAAAGTCCTGTTTTTTTTTTTTTACTGAAATTAACAGTTCGTGATCAACAGCGTAAATGAAAGTATTGGCATTGGTTTCTGAGGCAGCCAATGATACGTTTATTAAATCAGGGACTGAGGCTCAGTTGGGTTAGGAAAGAAAAGATTTCAAAATAAATAATGAGTTTTTGAGTCGAAAAATAGTTGTTGTTCATGAAGATGCGCACAGATCATCGCTTTTTTACAACATAGTGTGGTACATAAACGCTATTAGCGTCGTTCATAAACAACCCTCACCGTTCATCGAGTGACATCCGTAAAGACATGTTAAGCATTGAGCTAATATACTGCGAATATTTTGCAGACTCATGCAAAACATGAAATCATCAAGCTTGTGAATGAATTCATTTTTGTTGTGAACAGATTTCACAGGTGACGCGTTAATTAGCATATAGATACGTGTGTGTGCTCGTGACCGTCGTCTAAATTCAGATTTCTCGATCTGAACATTTTTCTTTTTTACTCCAGTTTACATTTAGTCGTCTAGCTTTAGTTGTTAACGGCCGGTCAGGGATATTCTTCCAAGGTATCTTCTCTTAAATGTAGCGTAAAAGACTTAGTAATTGTGTTTCATGAATAATTGTCTTTTAGGATGTTTAACGTTTGGTAAATTTAATTCTGGTTTTATTTATTAGCCTTTTGTCTAGTATTTTGTTGTTTCGAAAGGGTCATCTCGCTTCAAATAAAGCTCGTCGAATCTCAAAGACCTCGAAGAGTTTCCTGTGAACGTCGAAAATTTTTTAAATGATCTTCGTTCGAATAGACCCTCGAAATCTTTCAAGGCAAATTTTATCCCCGATATTCTCCCCCATCTTCAGTCTCCTGAACATTAACGTAACTGGTTGAGTGTGACAGCCGTTTTCGCCTTTTCCGTATCCAAAATCATGCGAAAAGATGAACCAAAAAATTTGCGAGAAATTTCGCACTTAGATAATTCCCCGCATCAGTCAAAAGTCCTGCCATTTTAACAATTCTGTGCTAAATTTTTACTTCAAAGGTTTCATTCGGCGTCATGCGGTAACTTGATTTGTGGTCATTTTCCCAGTACCTTATGAGCTAATAGTGTTTTGTTGTAATTTTGTTCGTTGTTGTCCAACGGCAAACCAAATGGAGAGTATAGTCCGTTATTGCCATGCGTGAGAAAAAAAATCAAGAGTAGCAGCAAATCAAAAATATAACATGTGCGTCGTGTTTTTATGCATACGTCGCACCTATTAGGCGAATGGTCATTAATGCATGCCTCATGCGAGATGGTAAAACATTCGCAGCGAAGCTTACGTTTTCGATTTGGTAAGGGACAAGGCAAGCGAAGCTCGTAGAGGCAACTTTAGCGAGCTTGAACGCTTCTCGACAACTCTCACTTTTTTTGCTGCCTTCTTATACAGTCTTTATATCAAACTCTCCTCATCGCATCTACCACTTTATATTACAAGATACACATTTTACCGACATAGTCATATGCTGCACTAACGCGCTCCGCCTTACGCAGAATACTACAGAGAGAGAGAGAGAGAGAGAGAGAGAGAGGGAGAAAGAGAGAGAGGATGGGTAATAGAGACCCATTCGTTGCTACTGTAAAATTTGGCTCAGTCGAAACGAAAGCAAATTTTGCTGTTCACGACTTCTAGAGAAATCTTCAGTAGTAAGAAACGAGCATTCGCATTTTACGTAGTGCTACTTCCTTGGAGTGTACTTTGTTTCGCTTTTTGAAGTGTACGATGTCGAGCTCAAAAAAAATCTGCCTGTTCATTTATCATTAGGTGGAGATGAATGGTCGCCGCTCAACTTATCAAATAAATGTTCTATACACTGAGCTATTGCGAACTTAACACCGTTTGTGGCCGATGATAGGTTATTGATTCCCGATCAGCTTTCCGATCGTAAAATTTTGACAGCAAAATTCTACAATGCTTATTGCGCTAAAATTTTTATGGTTGATACATAAAACATTTCCAACAAGTTGAGCTGCTCGGATAAGTGAAAATCATCTTGAAACGCCTTATGTATCGCATTTTGATCACGCCACATAAAAATTTGCTCAACTGTGATGCATGCACAGCGGGGTCTTGAGATGTGCGTTTTTCACACAAATTATGCTCTTATGTTACCGATGAAGAGAACGGGCAACTAATATAAAACGCCTGCTTTTGCACATAGTGGTGCGTTTCATGGCCAGTCGGGTATTGCGCCGATGCAAATCGCCCTAGTGCACTGTTGTTAACTTATCCTAGTGGCGTAAATTGTACTCCGCCCCTATATAAACGCAGAAGAAATATTACAGGTGTGCATTGCCGTAAACTTTTGCGTTGTTTGATGAGACTTTTCTAATCGATATAACCTATTAATACGGCGCCTTTTCAGAAGACTGGTAGATAACTTTAAGTCGTCGTGGACAAGAAGCTGAAAAGTCCGTACACCGATGTGCGCCACGTGGGCGTCGTGTGTGGGCCGCAGATGCTGTTTATCGTCCTCCTCATCTACAACTTTGTTCCGCTAACGAGTAGTCAATGGCCGTCCATTACTGGTGACTCAGCCTTTTAATATCCCTAATTTGCATTTACTTTTTGAGCACATTGGTTCAGTTGCTTAAATCGTAAAACGTGAATAGTTTACTGTTGTCGCGTTGCCACTAAGCCTAGCCTTCGAGAGTATCGTGCAAAATGTTCATCCAAGAACTGATTACAACATTCCCCAACAATGAATTCTCAGGTCATCAAGCTCTACATCTTCCCCTTCATAAAGTAATTTGGTCTTAAAGCACAATAGTTTCAAGGTGATGTTCTGCTAATGGATCAATTCGTCGCAAGATGTAGGGAGAAAGGGGTTGAATCCAAAAACCGATTGTGGCCTCTGTTCGTTATCTCCACAAGCTTAAGAGTCAGAAGGAATAGTTAACAAAGTGTGTTGACCCCGTTCTCGTCACTTATGAGCCTTCTTACGGCTAAACGTTCATATTCCACAATACATCAAGTTAATTTGATATGAACTATCACTTCAAGTGACGTGAACATCTATTCCAGACTGTTTGGTTTTCTGTGTGACCACTTTCAGTTCATTCCATTTTCACAAACATTGCCGACCAATCATCCGCAGTGCGCATCGCGTTTTCATGCACAGCAGTCACTTTCTTCAGGTGTTTTTCGAATTCAGAATGGAATTCCGCGCCCTGCAGGTGCGCTCTTGACTTTAACATATTTTTAGCATTCAAGATGAGGTTTCCGGGTTCATGTCGGCGTGGTCAGTTTGATTGCGGTTTTGCTCGCTGTATTCCACTAGAAAAATTGCACGACGGAAGAGCCGACTGTTTCGACCTCAGCGATGAATGTTAGCTTTTTCCTTGCACTTAACAGTATCGCGGCAAGGAATAATGTCAAAAAGTTACTTCGATAGTCCTTACTTTGGTCTTCGATCTCTTGGAAATTTCGGTCTAGAGAGTGATGAAGCGGCTGAAAAAAAAGCCCACAAATAAAGGAGCGGATCAAACCTTCAATCGATCCTTTCATTAATCAATTTCTGAGCTCTCTCTCGGCAACCACTTGCTGGTTTAGAAATTCATTGGCTTTTTATTTATAAGCGGAGAACTTTTTCGCGAGATTGACGCTAGCGATCATCCGCCCTAAACGTTTCATCGTTTTTTGTATCTCGACAAAGGACACAGTCAGCGTAGACGAAGCATCAGCATTCTTCAACGCTTTAATCTCTCTGGTGTCTTGCGCTCACAAATTTAACATAGCCACACCATGTCTACGGTACGTGTTATTAATCCAACGCCCATCATACAGTGAATATGATTTGAACCGAGTAAGGGCAGTCATGCAAATATGTTGCTGCTGAACGCTCTTGTCTGTTAAGGATGCTTTTCTAGTGCGCACTTCTCAACCACTCAACCATAGCTGTTAATCTGGCATATGTTGCCTCTGAGCCACTACCATAGGAAAACTTTGTTACTGTTCTTATGGTCAAAACGGTTTAATTCAGCCGAAATCCTCCTTGTTCTGCTAGCAATGAAATCTAGCTATTGCATGTTTATGCACCCGGCCGGTTTCTCTCGTTTTCAAATTTAACGAATTGAAAAGCGTGCCATGTAATCAGCACAATATGCGCTTCGGGCAACCTTGCTTAAAGAGGCGTAATAATTGTCCGGAAATTAAGTGGACACTGCCTAATAATGGTGCACAAACATTTCTGGTCAGCTAGCGATCGAACAGTTACTTGATGTGCATTATGAAGTAACTGATGGTGGGATGAATTGCTCGTTAAATCAGAACACTGTTGGAGTCCGTCTTTCCATGATTTTCGCATTCTTTTTCAAAAAATTCTCGATTTCTCATCTTGAAATTAACAATTCGAACTGTCTTTAGTATACAATGTAGTTTGCAACGTTTTGTAACGTTTGCGCCCATACTTCCATTCCACGAGTGAAGCTGTACGCAGTTGATTGATAAGAACCACCCTTCCGATCTTATTCTTTTCGATAAGCCATAATTTGTCCAGAAATTCATAAATAGCGCCTAATTTTTGCTGAGAACGCTCGTAATGCGAGCGTTCTCAGCAAAAATCATGCTTGCCAAAACCCATTTTGCTGGGCGAGTGCTGAGCCGTTGTGAGTGTTTTGCGTGTTTGTAATAGTATGTGCTTTAGATTGTTTTCCTGGTCATATCAAATGCGGCTCCTACTGTGTCGATCCTCGTTATTCGTCACAGTGCTTCATAAATCCTAGTAAGTTTCATGTACCGTTTGCTATGGCAGTTTCATTGTTCGTCGAATCACTTTCAGTAAAAATAGCGCCAACGTATGCAGCCATACATGCAGTTGTTTTTGTA
Source organism: Toxocara canis (assembly GCA_000803305.1). Lineage (NCBI taxonomy): Eukaryota > Metazoa > Nematoda > Chromadorea > Rhabditida > Toxocaridae > Toxocara > Toxocara canis. The sequence goes on along the minus strand of JPKZ01022562.1, from coordinate 142,425 downwards.
GTTGATGGAGTTCTCAGTAACAAGTGTATGACGCTATAGGTGCTAGAAAACTTGGAACATATCGTTAAATTTCTAAAAGCTGAGCTAGGAGGCTTGATTAGCTGCAATGTGTTGTTCTATAATATTAAACTCAATTTTGAAAAATCCGGACGAAAAGCACAAATTAAAAAGAGTTGTCGTGGGAGAAGGATAAAAAATTAGTACTCATATATATATATATATATATATATATATATATATATATATAAAGCGGTTCTATGAGAGCTCTTTCGTAGAGGTTGTATTTGGCATAGGTTTAAACAGAAATGTGGTGAGTGCATCGCAGCATCCATCAGATGGACTTGTGAAAGTGTGAAATGGGGAAAAAGTTCTAAAGTTGTTTCAGACGTTATCATTATCATATTCAGCTTTGAATTCTGTCATGTAAGGCTTTTCCGAACCATTTAACGATTTGCTGGAATTCACCTCTAACAAAGGTGGGACGAGCATTAACTGGTTCCTATTTCAAAAAGAGATTGGGTAAACTGACACATTTCCAGCTAACGTTGAGCAGTCACACTTGATTCAGTTAGAAATAACTTGCAGCATCTTTCTATCTTAGTTATCCTCTATTTTTTAAAACTTTTATTCAATACTGTACGTCACTTATGGGTTATATTGATGCTTCCAGCTATTTTTATTCCACTGTGCAACGCTTACAATACTTCTCATTTTTTTCACTGTCTTTTTTGGCGCATAATTTCAGTACTTTTGAATATAACCCTCTCCGTGTTTTTCATGTTCAGTTCGTGTATTGTTATCTTTATTTGCACCGTTATTTTTGTTGCTGTTTAGGACATCTCTCACCACATTCCGCTAAAAAATTTCCGTGGCTGAAGCGTTTAATAATTTTTTGACGATGTTCCAATGTTCAGAATAATTATGAGAGCCTCCGGAAAAGACTGCTCTCTTTTCAGGATGTGATAATTTACCGACGTCGCCCTCCTTCTGCTCAGCAATCAGTAAGCGGTCAAAACTAAACGTTGTTATCTCTTTAGATACTGGAAAAGGGCGAATAAATTTGTTGTTGATAGTGTGTTAGGAAATAGCATATATAGTGAGCTGGATAAGAATGCTGTAAAAGAAACTGTGAAAAAGAAGAGCCTCAAAAAAAGTCGACAATGCTGATATGTTTTGTTTGATAGCAAAGCATCATACAGAATGCGCAAGATGCCGGCAGAGCGACGCTTCAGATGTCGCGGCCATACGCTGTCAAATGTGAGACCTTGTGAGCGGAAAGGTGCTATTTCAGATGCTAGCAAATGCCATCTTCATAAAATGAGCTCTTTTTGGGAATGAGATCTTGTACTCAAAAAAAACGGCTGCTTTTACGGTACTAGGCAATTGCTACTGTCGTACTACATCACTGCTGGTTTTTAATGCGGATGCCAAGAAATTATTAAGGATAACTGCGTTTTTGTCATCAAGACGCTTGGAAATGAAAGAAATTATGATTTATAAGGGGAGAGTTTTCAGAAGAAAAGTTATGCAACGTGAAAGGTACAATGCCATGTAAGGGATTCGGAGAGTGTGTCCTCACCAAGTGGCTTCTGGACGACAAAGCGGACTGCCTCGATGGAAGTGATGAAGGTTACTTGTTCAAAAATTGAACATTTTTTCTTAGACCTTTTCTTAGAACTTTTCAAACACTTCAATTCATTCAACGCAAAGTTAAGTTTAGTTGGTAATAGTAGCGTATACTGTAGTTCACTGTAGTTCTCGCAATCTGTGCGCACAGAGCGTCTTGGCTGACATTTTTGTTAGATGAGTGAGCTCATAATGAAAAACACGTTGGAACAAATGTTTCCAGTACATAACAAAAACGTTTTATCACATCGTCTTTTCGTATATTCAAAAATGTAATTAGCAATATAGCTGAGTAATGATCGCGAATGATGTTGTATGCGGATTAGTGCTTTTGAGTTTCGATCATACAGCTTGTATTGAAAACAGATCGTACTTAAGCGCCCACTAAACGCTATTCGACGCATTACTTTTCATGAACATGCATTTGTTGTACTGTAAACCGTCGTACTGTAGCGTTTCAATTCTCGACATGCTCGTATTCAGGGGTGACTTTCCGTTCGAAGCGGTTGTCCTAGGGATTATCCGAACCACGCATGGGCGTACTCTGTCCCTCACATTTTTGGCAATTCCTGTCGGTCACTCTTTTGGTGCAAAACTGACTGTCCACTAACGCTCAGAACGAAATTTCCACGTCACAATTTTTTGATACAAAATTTGACAGGATACAAAAGCTTTAAATAATAGAATTAATCCGCTAAAGATCGATTTAAAAATACATCAACTTATTGAGAAGGGCGAAGACACCGAAAATTTAGCTTTTCCCCGTAAATTACAACAGTTTTTGATACTCTGCACTAATTGAACACAAAATTTTCGGTTCTTCCTACAGCTAGCTTTATTACCTATTTTTTGCGAATCGTTTCTGAAGAATACTGAAATTTACGGGTTACGTCCTTTTCGAATGGATGGGCGGGGAGGAGAGAGGAGGGGTGGAGCAGGTGGAAGAGGAGGGTATCCATGCGTGATCTGAGCCCTTTGTAGAAAAAATGCCACTGCAGAGACTTTATTTACATGTATAGGATCTCTGTGTGGTAGTTGTCGCAGTTGAGAGTTTTATTTTTTTGTACTTCATTACTTAAAGTGAGTAACAGATAAGGCATATTGTATGTTTTCCCATGGGATGCACAATACGTAGTAAAGTAACGAGGCAACTAGCGCACAGTGTCTGCAAGCCACTTTTAAATTCAGATAAGGAGTACGTGGCCGCATTCGACTTCCTGCATTCAGTGGACCCGGTGACGTTCATGCCAATAGTGCATGTGACGAGCTTGCCTCCTAAGGACTCTTTTGCAACGGAAAGCGTCCCACAGCAACCGTTATTCTTCACGATCACCTCTCGAACTTTACATCCGTTTACCGAGGTGCTAAAGCCACTCGGTACTATTCATGACCAGCAAATACCACTAATATCAGATCCACCAGTCGAAGAAAAGTCTCATGAGAAGTCCGACTATGGCAGAAACACACCTGCTAATCCATTCGATTCAATACAACTGACTTCGGCATCTCTCACTGCCACTACTATTGCAACTAATACAGCACCGTTCTGGACTGTACTTAACGTGCACAACCCAATATCTACTTCAGCCTCAGATTACCGGCAAAAATCGCAAGTTTTATCACCATCAATACAGCCTTATGGTGCCTTCTCCTCACAAGTTTCGCCATCGTCACGTATTTCTGGTGAAGCAATTAACACTGCGGCGCGGACGCTGTGGCCGAAATACATTTTGCCATTTGAAAAAACAGCGCCACAGCAGCAACAATACACAGAACCTGCGCGAAAAGCTCACATTTCTCAGACTTCGAGTTCTGTGCCGCAACCTCTAACATTTGTCCCCCTACCTTACGGTTCTGTAACAATTTCGCCATTGTCTTCGTCAGGTACTTGGACATCTGAGCATTCAGCCCAGCCCTTGCAAGAGCCAAGCCCACCATCAACAGAAACGCCAAGGCCACTTGTTGTTCAGTGGCATCCCATCACAGTATCAACGCAACAGTTTGTCTCCTCAATGCGGAGCCCAGAAACACTGGATGCCGGTTCCGGAATCGTCCCAGTAGCTCCATTTGCGAGCAAAACCATTGCTGGAATAGGTGTGCAGCAGCCACCATTTGCGACCACGACGCTGCATCCGTATCCTTTGAAACCGTTAAATATGCCCGCCGCGACGATCGTTCCAGTCACGGAAGCAATTACTCCGCCAACAATTACTTCGTTTACTTTGAAGTCGATTGAGGCTTTCACCAAGCACATACCCGACGAAAACATCGCCATGCCTACTGCTGCAACTGAATCGATTGTTGGTGTTTGGGAGGCACAACCATCTTCGCAGTCCATTATGCCATCGTCCGCAGTAGGGACTGCCGCTCTCACAGACCAAATGCACTCGTCAACAAGTGGAATGGAGTGGGACGCACTAATGGCGCATCGTCGCGAATGTGCTGATTCAATGATTCACAATGCGAAGCTCATGTATCCGAATCCATTGTGCACGTGTCCCGTTGGACAAATGCCAGCATCACTTGGGCGATGCCAAGGTTGAATTATTTATATTGGGGAATGGTTGGTAGTACTTACACATGCATTAAGTATGGTTGACAGGTAGCTACGAATCATACCACGCATAGCTGGCTACTTCGATTTCGCGAGTTTCGGATACAGTATGGGCATTTGAAAATCGCGTTTCACTGGCGTGTGCACAAGAAAACACATGGCGGAGTTCGGGGAGATTCAGCATCCGATATTCCTGCAAGTTTATATATATATAATTATATATATATATATATATATATATATATATATATATATATATATATATATATATATATATATATATATATATATATATATATATATATATATATATATGTATATATATGTATATATATATATATAGGTAGATAGACAGATAGATAAACTTTTCCAGCGACATTTGAAGGTGGGGCATATACACAAGGTAGAAAAAATCACTATGAGGGCTGTATTCAAGCAGAGGGGCTCTGTTTGAAGGAATTCGGTATACTTATTGCAATAGTAAACTATCATTTAGCGTTACTTACGTATGGGCGACAGCTTTTGGAACATTCTTCATCTTATTTTTGTGGATCCGAAACAAGATATTAGATAGTCTACCATTTTCCGTCTATAAATTGAAATGATTTGATTGATTTAAAAATATGAAAGTGATATCGCGAACATTACAAATGCAAGAGGTCCAACTTCGATAGACATATGTTGGTTTGTGATATCTGCCCGAACTGAGTGGGAAATCGCATCGAAGAAGTGCGATCGAATATAATTAGTGCTCCATTCTGATACGACTGATTGTGATAACCTTTTCGGTAACGTTCTTCACTTTTATTCATAAAATTCAGTCGACTGATCGCAAAATACCTCTTTAGCAAATTTTCAGTATACGTTTTTTTAAAATTAATGCTGGCTGCTCGTAACATCTTCAAAAGCGGATACAGACAGTCATAAAAATTCTGACCGTCATACATGAGCACATATTTATGAAACAATTGGTTAAAGCACAAAAAAACAAACTGCTAGTTCTACTGACAATTAACCTTAACTGCTCTGTTGTCGTGCGCAACGCGCCACTTGCTGCTCATTTTTAGTGAAAGCTGAGCTTTGGAGGAGCGATTTTTCTTCAGGAGTTCGATCGATCATGATAAAAGTGTGATTAGGACTCTTCGATGGCGTATTTTCTAGAAGCATAGAAAACTGTAACTTTTTCCTTCAGGAACCCTGAAATTCATTCAAACGCACAGCAGAATTCGAGAATGGTCAAAGTGATCTTGATGGCTTTTTTTGTGAGTTAAATCCATTGTTTTGATGATCGATCACAATACGTTTCCTAAGGAGAGTAAAGCTACTTTTGTATGACGGATTTATTGAGGCATGACGAAAGCTAATATTATTCGTATTATATAATATCATGCACAAGGAGTCGATAGTTCACTGAAATACACTCCCTTTTTCACTTGTATTGTTTAGAAGCCGAGATTTCAACGTTTGGCGTATATGCTGAGGAAATATGCGAAAGTGTTAAAACGAACGTAAGCGACCGACCCAGTTTGGTTATGCAAAAGGTAAAACTCTCATTTCATTCTTTAGAAACATTTTCTAAGCAAACTGAAAGTGTTTTTCATTGTCATGGTTTTTTTAAGTTTATAGAGTGATCGTTCGCCGAAGTCTATTTCTGAGCATTAATCACATTTGAATAAATCTATTTTTTTTGCAAGAATGTGCGTATGGCATATCAATTGTTGGAATTCCTAAATAATGGAAATACATAACGCTGTTTATCTTCCGCCCCACATAGACCGTTTATGAGTGTGCAGTTTTTTCTTCAGTTTATTCTTTACCGCATAAAAGTTATGATTTGTGATAGATTTCAAGAAGACTACCCAAAAAGAACGTTTTACTCATCAAAAAACTTTCCTGGAAAATTTAACTCCTAGCTGTCTCGGTAATATAAATTATTAGTAGGTCACAATTCGCTAATTTTATATATATATATATATATATATATGCATATATATGTATATGTACAGTTTATTTCGTATAGTAGTATATTTTGCGTTAAGCTGTCCGAAACTTTTCCATATGCGATGTGCATACGCAAAGATGGCGAGCGACTTGTAGTAAATGTGCTCTGTGACAACGATTGTACTATAGATGAATTGATTAGCAAATATCGCGAGAGTGGAGATCCGCAGGCGCCCCTCAAGCTCGGTTAGTCCTTTTCGATATGCCATTGTCCTTTAGCACCATTTAAAAAAGTGCTTTGCTACTCAACGCACACAGCATGCTCGCGATCAGAGAGATCTATGTGTTCAAAGGAGATGTCAGAATCATGTGTAAAAGAGGGTTGGAGTTGCTGAAAGAAAAATCCATACGCATGCATCATTCGCCTGCAGGGAAGAAAAATATGCTCCCCTTTTTCTTCCAGTCGAATGATCAGAAAAAAATGTGGGACTGTGTATCCGGCCCGGAAAAATCACTGGAGCCCTTCCAGTGCTGGCAACCCGCTAGTAGTTACTTACTGTTCGCATGCGAGGGTCTGAAGCAGTCACTCTCGACAGACCTTTCTCACAGCATGAGGTTTAATGTGACATGTATGTGCATATGGGTCTTATTTTCTACATAAACACGCTTTTACGATCGCTTAAGATCGTCGCGCCGGTGATATGTGTGTTGGCTGCCCTTCCTGCGCCTATATTTTTACGTAAACCTATTTCCCATGTAGTCGTCTAGTCACCCGAGCACTTTAAGGCCGTCAGATGATTTTAATTTTTCACATGATGTAGAGCTGTCAGCAAGACAGGCCAACTCTTTTACTCTACATAGACTGCTTTTTCTGTTCCTTGCGGATGTGTAGATTATGTAGATTAATTTTGATTTCGCATTCCGAGTGAGTCAAGGTGACCAAAGTTGATCTCCTATTGCAGAGATCGATAACTTGGTGTGCAGCGACTCTGATCTAAACGACTGTGATGATAAAGCTGATTGCATTCCTCACGGTCTTCGGTATAAATGTATTTGTGGACCTGGCACCAACGATACTTCTAACGGCAGAGGGCGCCACTGCGAAGGCATTCTTATCGCATCCACGTTTGTATCACCTTTTTTATCATCCCTTTTTTCCTTCGGCCAAAAATTTTTCAGTTTTCTTACTGTTTTACAAAGCAGTTGTTGACGAATAAAAACTGTGCGAACGAGCAGGAATCGAGCCCGTTCTGTTACACTTCCCCGCGGAGTACCCTATCCAGTGAGCTACTATGATTTACAGTTTAGCTGTTCACCTCCTCCTTTTACTTGCCGACTAGTTTTTTTTTTGCGAGTTTTGTTATCGATCCGGCAAGTAGTGTTGTGAAAACTCCTATGTTCGATCTGCTGCATGCATGAGGAGAGCCAAAGCCTGTGATGCATTGAGCTTTTCAGTACGCTTATCTGCGGTGGTAATGGTTTGCGAACTGGTTCAATTCTTTGAAGATTCGAAAACGGATTTTTCGGTTTACTTAAACTTCTGCATGTTCATCGACCACCTTGTAGCCATTTCGTAATTGCCATAATTAAAACAATGAAAGTGGTTTGTCAGAACTATTGGCTTATCGTCTAGGACGAAAATCATAAATCCAGATTTTTGAGCAGCAGAAACGCCTTATAATTGCATTGTACACGTAAATCGTCTAAGATGGACACGTAAACAAATAAACGCTGGCCACTTTCTTATAATATTTCAACTTTTATAAACTCTTTCAATCCTGTGTGGTGACTAAAATTAGATGAATGTTAATTGGTTTCCATTACATTCACTTTTGTCTAGCTGCTTTCTTGTTTTCACAGAGAAGGCGCCATTGAGGTCAGCTCAATTATCAGCTTAAAAAAATAATTTTGCAATACTTTGCAGTTGCCTGCAACTCTTCGGCATTTGTATATTGTTTTGGATTTTACTCTTACTATTGCTACTTCTATTGCCTTTACTCTGTTGCCTTGGCTGGTTCGTTTATCGTCGTCTTAAAGCAAACAGAGAGAGGGAAGAACAGGTATTATCGCTTAACAAACATTTTCTGTAAATGCCATACATATTATGATTTCTGTTTACCTTAGAAAATGCACGAAATTGTTTCTTATTGGGTCGTGTTGAATGGACGCATGAAACATATGAAACGCTAGCATAAAATACGGAACATGAGAACGTTGCCGTTAGATTTAACGATTCTATGAGGCATATTGATAAACTTTCTATGACAAACTTATAGAAATACTCAGGCAGCTTACAACTGGAGCCATTGTCTCAATCAGTAGCGCAAAAGTGAAGAAATGATGCACCATCCATTGCTAAGGAAATCACGACGCCAGCTGGACAAGGCGGGATTTCATGTGATTTGTCATATATTTAATGGTATGACCGAGAAACTGCTCAAACTATGGTCTGGCAGGGTCGTCATGCATCTAATTTTTCCCTTTCCACGCATTCGTTTTGTTTCTGAAAGTACCTGTGCAAAACATCTTTCTTGATCCTGAACGTCTTGAATAGCTTTAACTGTTTTCTCTTCGACAGCAAAAGCATTGCTGAATGTCATTTCACATCTGAGCTTCTGAAGGAGGACAAACGTTATTAGTGACATAATGCCAATGCGAGGCATAACAATAAAAAATCCCCTCCCACAACTCCCCTTGCCCTTCCCTCCTCCCCTAAAGAAGGTGATTTACAGCGGGAATAAAACATGTGCAGGTTAAACGATAAATTTAGCAAAACTGTCAAAGGTAATACGCTCATTCTATCAGCACTGTCTAGACTACCCGTCTTTCCTTCACCCCGCCTTCCCCTAACAACGCGTACTGCCCAAGATGCTCCAAATTTAAAAATTATTATTCTTCGGTTCTACTTACGGATGTGCCGAATTGAATGGAATTACAGACAAACCTGGTGAGTGCAGAGGTCGAACGACAAAGTAACAATGCGAACAGCGCAGGAATTGCTGAACCGATCAGTATTCTAAAGCCGTCGAATGCCGGCGAGAAACTGAACGAACAGCTGCAAACGTTGCCAAATGGCGGTGACAATACCCTCCTGAAACAATCTAGTAGCATCAAGAAACTTGGATTGGTCCGATCAAAAAGTATCGAAACCGATGAAGGTGTGACAGTGCTAGAGCCGGTGCTTCCAGGCACTGCGCCCGACAAAAACTCTTCGACCGAAACATCACTCAGTCATAAGTCGGTCACCATAATCGCACCAGTGGAGAAGCAGCAACTTCCTGAGGTTATGATTACAAAAGTTTCTGCTCATCCTTCATTCAGTTACCAAGCAAATACATTGAGATGCAAACGTAGGCGCTTTAGACGGACAGACGCCCGAGGGCCTCACCCCTTAATGGGTAAAGGATTCATTGGACTCCTGGCGAAACGGAATTTGGTCCACAGTCTAACTCCTCGCAGCAGTCGTACGATATTTGATAAAACACCGTACACGTAAAGAAGGGCTTCGAAGAATTCAGGTAATCTGAGAAGCCATTTTGAGATGTCAAATTCCGCCCTACGAAGTGGATATACGTTTGTACAGTATAATTCTGAATTGTTTAATGCATCATATCATTGAGCCATCCCATCAGTTGTTTTACGAAGTTTCTAAACATACAGCTATGTCAGTGCGGAGCTATTGATTACAATCCCCGAAATACCAGCCAGTTCTGTTCAGATGGCAAGTTCGACCCTGAAAAACAAGGTGGATTCCGTTGAAGATAAACCAGTTGATGGCGCGTCAAGAAAATCAAGCACTCCTTCCGGTAATTCCAGTCCAACACTTTGGGATGCGTTCAAAATTCTTGGCACAGAGTATATTAAACGCCACTCCTTAAAATGTAAGTTACTATTAGTTATTTTGAGACGGAAACAACAATTTCTTTAGCAGAGATATCGCTTTAACAGGGAAAAAGGAAACGACTTTAGTGAAAAAAATCCCTCATCACTCCTGAGAGGATAAGAGAAGTATTAAGCGCGTTTAAGCAACGATATGAGGACGATCACGCTAGTGATTTTTGATCCTTAGCTTTGCTTCATAAACGCAGTTTAAGTCGATTTTATCATAAAGTTTTGAGATGAAAAAACGGCCTAGTTTGTTTGATAGGTCAAGCAGTTTTTATGATTTGATGAGTTCTAAGCTGAGAATTTTGTTGTTAAGAAATTCTCAATTCTTAGAATTGTTTTGCTGATCAGGAGTGATTGCTTTGGGAACACAAATTGGCCTACTACGATTTCATATCGGTGAGAATTACATTATTTTTCCTTTATTCGACACCAAGATGTTGTGCACACAGAGAATATTCTCCTACTAACTGTGCTAATTGTGGTGTTTTATGAATGAAGAAACTTGATGATATTTGAAGCTTCAGTTGGGATGTTTTCAGCTCGTATTAGCAGTTCGGCATCTCTTGACGAATTGATCAGATCGTACGAACAAAAGCGAACGCCCGTTGTCTCACCTCGCTTCGAACAACCCTCGCCACATCATATACCGCCATCAACTGTTTCACCGGATCATGTACGTACAGTTGCCGCTAATGTTGGCTCTCATGACATTTCTGAAATTGATACTGACATCACACAGGTCGTCAACAACGAACTTTTGTTCTGTTCCGGAACTACTGAAAAGGAACTGACTCCAGTAGAAGAAAATATCGAAGAAGTTAACCTGGTCACTGGTACTCCGGAAGTACTCACTCAAAGTGAAGAGGGCGTACAAAAATCCCACCCACCGGATGAGGAAGAAACCACCATTCCGAGTGAAACCTTGATGGAGGAAGCTAAAGTCAAAGTTGCTGAAGCACAGCCGCATGAAGACAGACACCCACTTGGTTCAAGACCAAACACTGAGGATAGCGTACAACGGAAAATGAATGAAATGCTGGAAATGGTTGCCGAAACTGTGAACATGTTGGCGAGTAAAGAAACATCTGCGAGCGAAAGTCTTCCAAGCGTCAGTAGTGAAACTGTTGAAGTGTTGCCAACCGGAATTATAAAAGTTACCAAAACTGTGGAAGCTGGAACAGACGACATGAATAAAACACTGAACAGCTACGCAAATCATATGACCCTCCCTGTTCATGAACCTAATACCGTTGAGAATGAGGTCGCAAACAAAGACGGAGATTCGGCTGTTACAACGGGTGCAGATGCAAATGCGTTGGCTGCTTTAAACGACTTGCATGCCACCGATACGGAACGATTTGCTGGTAACGAAACAGATATGTCATCCGCTGAAGCGCCAGGTACGGCTCGCTTAGCGGCGAACTGTATTGAGGAAATGCTTGATAAACTGGAGGAATCGGAACGTAAGGCAGAAGGTATGAAAATGTTTCTAAGAAAATTGGATGAGAGGAACAAGAGCTATGATGATATCTGTGGGACAGCCGTTCCCATATACGGTCGACTGATTCGTTCTGAGCACGGTAGACGAGGTTCGAGAGCCAAAGAAGGGCGTCAGCCACTAACCGCAAAGCAAATAAGGAAGTCAGCGCATGATGTGGCTTTGATTAATCAAGATGTTAATTTGACTGGGGATCGCATTTTGAAAAAACCGCCCACCAAAGGACAGAAAATAAGATTAAGCGCATCGTGTGAATCTCTACGGTATGACGCTGATATTCCACAACCATCCGATGTTGCTGAATCATCTGCGCAAGTTTATGACAAGAGGGTTCTGGAAATGACTGACGGACTCGAGACTGTGACAACAAATTTCGACATAGATACAGACGTCAGATACCTTGGTGTCAAGAAGCTAGATGTTGGTTATCGTCGTTTCGGTGCACCACAGCGTAAGCTATCGAGCATTTCTGAGAAAAGTGTTGAATTGGCCAGTGAGGAAGTCGAGGAAGCGCCATCATCGAAGTCATGCCCTAATACAACTCGTATTAACGACGATTTCAAAATGATTCCTGAATTGAGGCGAAAATTTCGGCGCAAATTGAGAAGGCGAGTTGCGGATAAGAATGAATTCTTGAAGGATGCGGTCATTTTTGGAAGTGAACTGGATGCGGTCCACTTTCGAAAAATGCCTGACATTTGCTCAAAGTTCAAAGCGAAAGTATGTAAAATATATATATATATATATATATATATATATATATATATATATATATATATATATATATATATATATATATATATATATATATATATATATATATATATATATATATATATATATATATATATATATATATATATATATATATATATATATATATATATATATATATATATATATATATATATATATATATATATATATATATATATATATATATATATATATATATATATATATATATATATGTATATATATGTATATATATATATATAGGTAGATAGACAGATAGATAAACTTTTCCAGCGACATTTGAAGGTGGGGCATATACACAAGGTAGAAAAAATCACTATGAGGGCTGTATTCAAGCAGAGGGGCTCTGTTTGAAGGAATTCGGTATACTTATTGCAATAGTAAACTATCATTTAGCGTTACTTACGTATGGGCGACAGCTTTTGGAACATTCTTCATCTTATTTTTGTGGATCCGAAACAAGATATTAGATAGTCTACCATTTTCCGTCTATAAATTGAAATGATTTGATTGATTTAAAAATATGAAAGTGATATCGCGAACATTACAAATGCAAGAGGTCCAACTTCGATAGACATATGTTGGTTTGTGATATCTGCCCGAACTGAGTGGGAAATCGCATCGAAGAAGTGCGATCGAATATAATTAGTGCTCCATTCTGATACGACTGATTGTGATAACCTTTTCGGTAACGTTCTTCACTTTTATTCATAAAATTCAGTCGACTGATCGCAAAATACCTCTTTAGCAAATTTTCAGTATACGTTTTTTTAAAATTAATGCTGGCTGCTCGTAACATCTTCAAAAGCGGATACAGACAGTCATAAAAATTCTGACCGTCATACATGAGCACATATTTATGAAACAATTGGTTAAAGCACAAAAAAACAAACTGCTAGTTCTACTGACAATTAACCTTAACTGCTCTGTTGTCGTGCGCAACGCGCCACTTGCTGCTCATTTTTAGTGAAAGCTGAGCTTTGGAGGAGCGATTTTTCTTCAGGAGTTCGATCGATCATGATAAAAGTGTGATTAGGACTCTTCGATGGCGTATTTTCTAGAAGCATAGAAAACTGTAACTTTTTCCTTCAGGAACCCTGAAATTCATTCAAACGCACAGCAGAATTCGAGAATGGTCAAAGTGATCTTGATGGCTTTTTTTGTGAGTTAAATCCATTGTTTTGATGATCGATCACAATACGTTTCCTAAGGAGAGTAAAGCTACTTTTGTATGACGGATTTATTGAGGCATGACGAAAGCTAATATTATTCGTATTATATAATATCATGCACAAGGAGTCGATAGTTCACTGAAATACACTCCCTTTTTCACTTGTATTGTTTAGAAGCCGAGATTTCAACGTTTGGCGTATATGCTGAGGAAATATGCGAAAGTGTTAAAACGAACGTAAGCGACCGACCCAGTTTGGTTATGCAAAAGGTAAAACTCTCATTTCATTCTTTAGAAACATTTTCTAAGCAAACTGAAAGTGTTTTTCATTGTCATGGTTTTTTTAAGTTTATAGAGTGATCGTTCGCCGAAGTCTATTTCTGAGCATTAATCACATTTGAATAAATCTATTTTTTTTGCAAGAATGTGCGTATGGCATATCAATTGTTGGAATTCCTAAATAATGGAAATACATAACGCTGTTTATCTTCCGCCCCACATAGACCGTTTATGAGTGTGCAGTTTTTTCTTCAGTTTATTCTTTACCGCATAAAAGTTATGATTTGTGATAGATTTCAAGAAGACTACCCAAAAAGAACGTTTTACTCATCAAAAAACTTTCCTGGAAAATTTAACTCCTAGCTGTCTCGGTAATATAAATTATTAGTAGGTCACAATTCGCTAATTTTATATATATATATATATATATATATGCATATATATGTATATGTACAGTTTATTTCGTATAGTAGTATATTTTGCGTTAAGCTGTCCGAAACTTTTCCATATGCGATGTGCATACGCAAAGATGGCGAGCGACTTGTAGTAAATGTGCTCTGTGACAACGATTGTACTATAGATGAATTGATTAGCAAATATCGCGAGAGTGGAGATCCGCAGGCGCCCCTCAAGCTCGGTTAGTCCTTTTCGATATGCCATTGTCCTTTAGCACCATTTAAAAAAGTGCTTTGCTACTCAACGCACACAGCATGCTCGCGATCAGAGAGATCTATGTGTTCAAAGGAGATGTCAGAATCATGTGTAAAAGAGGGTTGGAGTTGCTGAAAGAAAAATCCATACGCATGCATCATTCGCCTGCAGGGAAGAAAAATATGCTCCCCTTTTTCTTCCAGTCGAATGATCAGAAAAAAATGTGGGACTGTGTATCCGGCCCGGAAAAATCACTGGAGCCCTTCCAGTGCTGGCAACCCGCTAGTAGTTACTTACTGTTCGCATGCGAGGGTCTGAAGCAGTCACTCTCGACAGACCTTTCTCACAGCATGAGGTTTAATGTGACATGTATGTGCATATGGGTCTTATTTTCTACATAAACACGCTTTTACGATCGCTTAAGATCGTCGCGCCGGTGATATGTGTGTTGGCTGCCCTTCCTGCGCCTATATTTTTACGTAAACCTATTTCCCATGTAGTCGTCTAGTCACCCGAGCACTTTAAGGCCGTCAGATGATTTTAATTTTTCACATGATGTAGAGCTGTCAGCAAGACAGGCCAACTCTTTTACTCTACATAGACTGCTTTTTCTGTTCCTTGCGGATGTGTAGATTATGTAGATTAATTTTGATTTCGCATTCCGAGTGAGTCAAGGTGACCAAAGTTGATCTCCTATTGCAGAGATCGATAACTTGGTGTGCAGCGACTCTGATCTAAACGACTGTGATGATAAAGCTGATTGCATTCCTCACGGTCTTCGGTATAAATGTATTTGTGGACCTGGCACCAACGATACTTCTAACGGCAGAGGGCGCCACTGCGAAGGCATTCTTATCGCATCCACGTTTGTATCACCTTTTTTATCATCCCTTTTTTCCTTCGGCCAAAAATTTTTCAGTTTTCTTACTGTTTTACAAAGCAGTTGTTGACGAATAAAAACTGTGCGAACGAGCAGGAATCGAGCCCGTTCTGTTACACTTCCCCGCGGAGTACCCTATCCAGTGAGCTACTATGATTTACAGTTTAGCTGTTCACCTCCTCCTTTTACTTGCCGACTAGTTTTTTTTTTGCGAGTTTTGTTATCGATCCGGCAAGTAGTGTTGTGAAAACTCCTATGTTCGATCTGCTGCATGCATGAGGAGAGCCAAAGCCTGTGATGCATTGAGCTTTTCAGTACGCTTATCTGCGGTGGTAATGGTTTGCGAACTGGTTCAATTCTTTGAAGATTCGAAAACGGATTTTTCGGTTTACTTAAACTTCTGCATGTTCATCGACCACCTTGTAGCCATTTCGTAATTGCCATAATTAAAACAATGAAAGTGGTTTGTCAGAACTATTGGCTTATCGTCTAGGACGAAAATCATAAATCCAGATTTTTGAGCAGCAGAAACGCCTTATAATTGCATTGTACACGTAAATCGTCTAAGATGGACACGTAAACAAATAAACGCTGGCCACTTTCTTATAATATTTCAACTTTTATAAACTCTTTCAATCCTGTGTGGTGACTAAAATTAGATGAATGTTAATTGGTTTCCATTACATTCACTTTTGTCTAGCTGCTTTCTTGTTTTCACAGAGAAGGCGCCATTGAGGTCAGCTCAATTATCAGCTTAAAAAAATAATTTTGCAATACTTTGCAGTTGCCTGCAACTCTTCGGCATTTGTATATTGTTTTGGATTTTACTCTTACTATTGCTACTTCTATTGCCTTTACTCTGTTGCCTTGGCTGGTTCGTTTATCGTCGTCTTAAAGCAAACAGAGAGAGGGAAGAACAGGTATTATCGCTTAACAAACATTTTCTGTAAATGCCATACATATTATGATTTCTGTTTACCTTAGAAAATGCACGAAATTGTTTCTTATTGGGTCGTGTTGAATGGACGCATGAAACATATGAAACGCTAGCATAAAATACGGAACATGAGAACGTTGCCGTTAGATTTAACGATTCTATGAGGCATATTGATAAACTTTCTATGACAAACTTATAGAAATACTCAGGCAGCTTACAACTGGAGCCATTGTTTCAATCAGTAGCGCAAAAGTGAAGAAATGATGCACCATCCATTGCTAAGGAAATCACGACGCCAGCTGGACAAGGCGGGATTTCATGTGATTTGTCATATATTTAATGGTATCCGAGAAACTGCCATCTTTGCGTATGCACATCGCATATGGAAAAGTTTCGGACAGCTTAACGCAAAATATACTACTATACGAAATAAACTGTACATATACATATATATGCATATATATATATATATATATATATATGCATATATATGTATATGTACAGTTTATTTCGTATAGTAGTATATTTTGCGTTAAGCTGTCCGAAACTTTTCCATATGCGATGTGCATACGCAAAGATGGCGAGCGACTTGTAGTAAATGTGCTCTGTGACAACGATTGTACTATAGATGAATTGATTAGCAAATATCGCGAGAGTGGAGATCCGCAGGCGCCCCTCAAGCTCGGTTAGTCCTTTTCGATATGCCATTGTCCTTTAGCACCATTTAAAAAAGTGCTTTGCTACTCAACGCACACAGCATGCTCGCGATCAGAGAGATCTATGTGTTCAAAGGAGATGTCAGAATCATGTGTAAAAGAGGGTTGGAGTTGCTGAAAGAAAAATCCATACGCATGCATCATTCGCCTGCAGGGAAGAAAAATATGCTCCCCTTTTTCTTCCAGTCGAATGATCAGAAAAAAATGTGGGACTGTGTATCCGGCCCGGAAAAATCACTGGAGCCCTTCCAGTGCTGGCAACCCGCTAGTAGTTACTTACTGTTCGCATGCGAGGGTCTGAAGCAGTCACTCTCGACAGACCTTTCTCACAGCATGAGGTTTAATGTGACATGTATGTGCATATGGGTCTTATTTTCTACATAAACACGCTTTTACGATCGCTTAAGATCGTCGCGCCGGTGATATGTGTGTTGGCTGCCCTTCCTGCGCCTATATTTTTACGTAAACCTATTTCCCATGTAGTCGTCTAGTCACCCGAGCACTTTAAGGCCGTCAGATGATTTTAATTTTTCACATGATGTAGAGCTGTCAGCAAGACAGGCCAACTCTTTTACTCTACATAGACTGCTTTTTCTGTTCCTTGCGGATGTGTAGATTATGTAGATTAATTTTGATTTCGCATTCCGAGTGAGTCAAGGTGACCAAAGTTGATCTCCTATTGCAGAGATCGATAACTTGGTGTGCAGCGACTCTGATCTAAACGACTGTGATGATAAAGCTGATTGCATTCCTCACGGTCTTCGGTATAAATGTATTTGTGGACCTGGCACCAACGATACTTCTAACGGCAGAGGGCGCCACTGCGAAGGCATTCTTATCGCATCCACGTTTGTATCACCTTTTTTATCATCCCTTTTTTCCTTCGGCCAAAAATTTTTCAGTTTTCTTACTGTTTTACAAAGCAGTTGTTGACGAATAAAAACTGTGCGAACGAGCAGGAATCGAGCCCGTTCTGTTACACTTCCCCGCGGAGTACCCTATCCAGTGAGCTACTATGATTTACAGTTTAGCTGTTCACCTCCTCCTTTTACTTGCCGACTAGTTTTTTTTTTGCGAGTTTTGTTATCGATCCGGCAAGTAGTGTTGTGAAAACTCCTATGTTCGATCTGCTGCATGCATGAGGAGAGCCAAAGCCTGTGATGCATTGAGCTTTTCAGTACGCTTATCTGCGGTGGTAATGGTTTGCGAACTGGTTCAATTCTTTGAAGATTCGAAAACGGATTTTTCGGTTTACTTAAACTTCTGCATGTTCATCGACCACCTTGTAGCCATTTCGTAATTGCCATAATTAAAACAATGAAAGTGGTTTGTCAGAACTATTGGCTTATCGTCTAGGACGAAAATCATAAATCCAGATTTTTGAGCAGCAGAAACGCCTTATAATTGCATTGTACACGTAAATCGTCTAAGATGGACACGTAAACAAATAAACGCTGGCCACTTTCTTATAATATTTCAACTTTTATAAACTCTTTCAATCCTGTGTGGTGACTAAAATTAGATGAATGTTAATTGGTTTCCATTACATTCACTTTTGTCTAGCTGCTTTCTTGTTTTCACAGAGAAGGCGCCATTGAGGTCAGCTCAATTATCAGCTTAAAAAAATAATTTTGCAATACTTTGCAGTTGCCTGCAACTCTTCGGCATTTGTATATTGTTTTGGATTTTACTCTTACTATTGCTACTTCTATTGCCTTTACTCTGTTGCCTTGGCTGGTTCGTTTATCGTCGTCTTAAAGCAAACAGAGAGAGGGAAGAACAGGTATTATCGCTTAACAAACATTTTCTGTAAATGCCATACATATTATGATTTCTGTTTACCTTAGAAAATGCACGAAATTGTTTCTTATTGGGTCGTGTTGAATGGACGCATGAAACATATGAAACGCTAGCATAAAATACGGAACATGAGAACGTTGCCGTTAGATTTAACGATTCTATGAGGCATATTGATAAACTTTCTATGACAAACTTATAGAAATACTCAGGCAGCTTACAACTGGAGCCATTGTTTCAATCAGTAGCGCAAAAGTGAAGAAATGATGCACCATCCATTGCTAAGGAAATCACGACGCCAGCTGGACAAGGCGGGATTTCATGTGATTTGTCATATATTTAATGGTATGACCGAGAAACTGCTCAAACT
This sequence comes from Toxocara canis, assembly GCA_000803305.1. Classification (NCBI taxonomy): domain Eukaryota; kingdom Metazoa; phylum Nematoda; class Chromadorea; order Rhabditida; family Toxocaridae; genus Toxocara; species Toxocara canis. The sequence continues at coordinate 123,361 of JPKZ01022562.1, read as the reverse complement.
ATGGTCTGGCAGGGTCGTCATGCATCTAATTTTTCCCTTTCCACGCATTCGTTTTGTTTCTGAAAGTACCTGTGCAAAACATCTTTCTTGATCCTGAACGTCTTGAATAGCTTTAACTGTTTTCTCTTCGACAGCAAAAGCATTGCTGAATGTCATTTCACATCTGAGCTTCTGAAGGAGGACAAACGTTATTAGTGACATAATGCCAATGCGAGGCATAACAATAAAAAATCCCCTCCCACAACTCCCCTTGCCCTTCCCTCCTCCCCTAAAGAAGGTGATTTACAGCGGGAATAAAACATGTGCAGGTTAAACGATAAATTTAGCAAAACTGTCAAAGGTAATACGCTCATTCTATCAGCACTGTCTAGACTACCCGTCTTTCCTTCACCCCGCCTTCCCCTAACAACGCGTACTGCCCAAGATGCTCCAAATTTAAAAATTATTATTCTTCGGTTCTACTTACGGATGTGCCGAATTGAATGGAATTACAGACAAACCTGGTGAGTGCAGAGGTCGAACGACAAAGTAACAATGCGAACAGCGCAGGAATTGCTGAACCGATCAGTATTCTAAAGCCGTCGAATGCCGGCGAGAAACTGAACGAACAGCTGCAAACGTTGCCAAATGGCGGTGACAATACCCTCCTGAAACAATCTAGTAGCATCAAGAAACTTGGATTGGTCCGATCAAAAAGTATCGAAACCGATGAAGGTGTGACAGTGCTAGAGCCGGTGCTTCCAGGCACTGCGCCCGACAAAAACTCTTCGACCGAAACATCACTCAGTCATAAGTCGGTCACCATAATCGCACCAGTGGAGAAGCAGCAACTTCCTGAGGTTATGATTACAAAAGTTTCTGCTCATCCTTCATTCAGTTACCAAGCAAATACATTGAGATGCAAACGTAGGCACTTTAGACGGACAGACGGCCGAGGGCCTCACCCCTTAATGGGTAAAGGATTCATTGGACTCCTGGCGAAACGGAATTTGGTCCACAGTCTAACTCCTCGCAGCAGTCGTACGATATTTGATAAAACACCGTACACGTAAAGAAGGGCTTCGAAGAATTCAGGTAATCTGAGAAGCCATTTTGAGATGTCAAATTCCGCCCTACGAAGTGGATATACGTTTGTACAGTATAATTCTGAATTGTTTAATGCATCATATCATTGAGCCATCCCATCAGTTGTTTTACGAAGTTTCTAAACATACAGCTATGTCAGTGCGGAGCTATTGATTACAATCCCCGAAATACCAGCCAGTTCTGTTCAGATGGCAAGTTCGACCCTGAAAAACAAGGTGGATTCCGTTGAAGATAAACCAGTTGATGGCGCGTCAAGAAAATCAAGCACTCCTTCCGGTAATTCCAGTCCAACACTTTGGGATGCGTTCAAAATTCTTGGCACAGAGTATATTAAACGCCACTCCTTAAAATGTAAGTTACTATTAGTTATTTTGAGACGGAAACAACAATTTCTTTAGCAGAGATATCGCTTTAACAGGGAAAAAGGAAACGACTTTAGTGAAAAAAATCCCTCATCACTCCTGAGAGGATAAGAGAAGTATTAAGCGCGTTTAAGCAACGATATGAGGACGATCACGCTAGTGATTTTTGATCCTTAGCTTTGCTTCATAAACGCAGTTTAAGTCGATTTTATCATAAAGTTTTGAGATGAAAAAACGGCCTAGTTTGTTTGATAGGTCAAGCAGTTTTTATGATTTGATGAGTTCTAAGCTGAGAATTTTGTTGTTAAGAAATTCTCAATTCTTAGAATTGTTTTGCTGATCAGGAGTGATTGCTTTGGGAACACAAATTGGCCTACTACGATTTCATATCGGTGAGAATTACATTATTTTTCCTTTATTCGACACCAAGATGTTGTGCACACAGAGAATATTCTCCTACTAACTGTGCTAATTGTGGTGTTTTATGAATGAAGAAACTTGATGATATTTGAAGCTTCAGTTGGGATGTTTTCAGCTCGTATTAGCAGTTCGGCATCTCTTGACGAATTGATCAGATCGTACGAACAAAAGCGAACGCCCGTTGTCTCACCTCGCTTCGAACAACCCTCGCCACATCATATACCGCCATCAACTGTTTCACCGGATCATGTACGTACAGTTGCCGCTAATGTTGGCTCTCATGACATTTCTGAAATTGATACTGACATCACACAGGTCGTCAACAACGAACTTTTGTTCTGTTCCGGAACTACTGAAAAGGAACTGACTCCAGTAGAAGAAAATATCGAAGAAGTTAACCTGGTCACTGGTACTCCGGAAGTACTCACTCAAAGTGAAGAGGGCGTACAAAAATCCCACCCACCGGATGAGGAAGAAACCACCATTCCGAGTGAAACCTTGATGGAGGAAGCTAAAGTCAAAGTTGCTGAAGCACAGCCGCATGAAGACAGACACCCACTTGGTTCAAGACCAAACACTGAGGATAGCGTACAACGGAAAATGAATGAAATGCTGGAAATGGTTGCCGAAACTGTGAACATGTTGGCGAGTAAAGAAACATCTGCGAGCGAAAGTCTTCCAAGCGTCAGTAGTGAAACTGTTGAAGTGTTGCCAACCGGAATTATAAAAGTTACCAAAACTGTGGAAGCTGGAACAGACGACATGAATAAAACACTGAACAGCTACGCAAATCATATGACCCTCCCTGTTCATGAACCTAATACCGTTGAGAATGAGGTCGCAAACAAAGACGGAGATTCGGCTGTTACAACGGGTGCAGATGCAAATGCGTTGGCTGCTTTAAACGACTTGCATGCCACCGATACGGAACGATTTGCTGGTAACGAAACAGATATGTCATCCGCTGAAGCGCCAGGTACGGCTCGCTTAGCGGCGAACTGTATTGAGGAAATGCTTGATAAACTGGAGGAATCGGAACGTAAGGCAGAAGGTATGAAAATGTTTCTAAGAAAATTGGATGAGAGGAACAAGAGCTATGATGATATCTGTGGGACAGCCGTTCCCATATACGGTCGACTGATTCGTTCTGAGCACGGTAGACGAGGTTCGAGAGCCAAAGAAGGGCGTCAGCCACTAACCGCAAAGCAAATAAGGAAGTCAGCGCATGATGTGGCTTTGATTAATCAAGATGTTAATTTGACTGGGGATCGCATTTTGAAAAAACCGCCCACCAAAGGACAGAAAATAAGATTAAGCGCATCGTGTGAATCTCTACGGTATGACGCTGATATTCCACAACCATCCGATGTTGCTGAATCATCTGCGCAAGTTTATGACAAGAGGGTTCTGGAAATGACTGACGGACTCGAGACTGTGACAACAAATTTCGACATAGATACAGACGTCAGATACCTTGGTGTCAAGAAGCTAGATGTTGGTTATCGTCGTTTCGGTGCACCACAGCGTAAGCTATCGAGCATTTCTGAGAAAAGTGTTGAATTGGCCAGTGAGGAAGTCGAGGAAGCGCCATCATCGAAGTCATGCCCTAATACAACTCGTATTAACGACGATTTCAAAATGATTCCTGAATTGAGGCGAAAATTTCGGCGCAAATTGAGAAGGCGAGTTGCGGATAAGAATGAATTCTTGAAGGATGCGGTCATTTTTGGAAGTGAACTGGATGCGGTCCACTTTCGAAAAATGCCTGACATTTGCTCAAAGTTCAAAGCGAAAGTATGTAAAAATTCTGAGGAGGCGCACAGTCCGACTTTAGCAGGAACAGAGAAAGAGACTCTCGATATAGATTTGGGACCAATTGAAACAGAGGAGGAACAACTACAGAAAAGTCCAAGCCAAAAAAGCGGTAGAGGAGCGGCCGGTGGGTATTTGCTGGAAAGTGGACGCATGTCTGGCGCTATGGCACAAAGGAGTGACGGTGAGAACACGAAACAGATTCGCTCATCAACAAGCGTCGAGCGCGAAGCAATCAAAAACTCGGATGGTCCTGAACCCATGCAGACATCTGGAGAAAGTTCAGCTGAATACAGAAACTGCGTGCAAGCATATACATCATCAAGAGAAGGAAACGTCATGAACGGCGACAACAAAGAAGCGTACGACGAAAAGCCATGGAGGGATTCGTCGGGTAAAAATACCGCAGTTTCTCTTCCACAGTCATCACTTGTTAGAGGCAGAACTGCAAAAAGAGATCCCTTCAGGGATGCAGCGTCCAGAAGTGGGAGTTGGCAGCGAAGATATGGAAATGGTGATTTGGACATTGGAATGTGGAACACCGCACCGAATACTTCGGATAGCGAGAGTGGTGCGCCTTCAGAAGATGCCACCACAAAGCGTTTTACTAAGCAACGGCGTTCCCTCGACATCCGATCAAGACCGCCGCTCGTCGAGTTGCACAAGCACAAACCGAGCACAGCTATCGAGCGAAAGATCGCATCCAGGCGACGTGCATCAATGGCAACACATTTGGCGCGACTCGATAAGGAAGCGAGTGGTTCAGCGCTTCATTCCACCTCATCGTCGGTGTCTGAGAGCGAGAAAAGTCACCATGGGAAAGCACCTTGGGACTCGTCGCCACTTCGAGAGGGTGAGTTGGACATTATTGCGCCCATAAAGTCCTACATATTCCCTGCTGAACAAGACAGCACATTCCTGAAGACCAAATCGCCTCACCATGCTCATCAAAGACTGCTGCATCGCTCAGCGGCCACCTCGCCAAGCCCGTCCTCACCAGTGGATTTACATCTTTCGCGCGATCGTTCTATATCACTGGCCAATTTTAGAGCCAAAGTTAAGCGGGACGACGACATTTGGAGAGTGTCAATCAGTGACGGCTTGAAAAACCATGAGCCCCTCGTGAAAGAAAATCTCTGGTGGGGTCACGGTTAGAACATACTGTGCGGTCCCTCCTTCCCCTGTCTTACGCCTCTATATAATAATAACTTTTGATTATTTTTATCATCAGTGACATTTAAAAGATCGCTATGCAAGCTTTCTGCAAATTGGAAAAGAAAAGAATAAAAAAGAAAACTTGGTTCATGCTCTTTAAGCGCAGATTTTCGGCTAGCAGCTTCCATGCAATCACATCAACTGTTATGTAAAACTCTTAAAGCAAACATGAGTTCTTTTCTCTGTATTGCAAAATTATTTCATCGCTACAAGTCTTTCCGTGACTCGATGAAGTGTAATTGATTTCTTTACATTCGTCTAATTTCTGTCTTTCAAAACACTCATAAAGGAATTGAATATCACAAAAATCGAAAAAATATACCAGCTAACGAGTATTTCCATTTCCATTTCCTTCCATTTCCATTTAATTGAATCATTGCCTAAGTAGCATTTTAGTTGTAATTTTTTATATATGAAATTATTAAGTAAGAACATCAATGAATGACTAAAGAGAAATGGAATTCTCGAGGACTGTAATTTTGTAGCAGTGCTTCCTTTCCTTATGCTTCCTTTTTTTTGAGAAACGTCAACTTTTTCAAATATTTGCGCTCTTTACTTTGGTTAGTTAGGTTTTCTTTTAATATATAGCTCCGCCAACTTGTCGTTTTCCTTTACCATTCTTTCAATCAAGTTTTATGCAGTGAGCGTTAAGCTAACATCACATCACAGATGAGCTTTTTATTTACGCATTTCTCCATGCAGTGTTAACATCTCACCCCCATCCGATCTTTCCAGTTTCTCACGCAGTTGCAGCCTGAATCTTCGACTTCATCGTTTGAAGGCTAATTCCTTTTTTCCTTCGATTTTCCTTCGCTGTTTCGCTCTATTCCCACACTATTCAAAAAAATTCATTTTCGAGCAAATTGTGACCTCATCTAAAAATCTCAGTGCCACTTGCCAGTGCTATCCGCTCATGAGAAGTGTTTCAGGAGAAGAGATGGTTTTTCCATCGTTAAGTGACGTAGATATTAACTTGCACACCGTAGGCTGGTCATTGGATTTTTTAAGGTTGAGGCTTCTCTGTTCTCGTTTGCTGTGCTAGTATGATCTGTATGGTTTGATCCAATTTTTTCGCTTAGATGGTTGGCACGCTGAGTGAGCAGTTAGTCACACCTTTACTGAATGGTTTCGTCTCACTTTAACCCCGAAGTGAGGGGGTGATCGAAGCAGAAAGAGAAATTTTAAACAAAATGCGCCAATTTACACAAGCTGTTTTCATTTGCATTGATGGCCAATGGCAATTTTTAAATAATTTTGAACTTATCGACCATGACCATCGCATTGTTAATCTTCTCATTGCAGTTTTTGTTGTTTTTCATTTTTCGTTTTCGGTATGCACTTCACCTAAAGGGTACTATCAAAATTTGTTTTTGATTATATGTCTTTCATATATTAATTTATTTGGTTCGAGGCTGAAAAAATTCATTCATTAAAGCATCGTTCAAAAGGGAATAGTGTAAGATTATAAGTTAATGAGCGAGATTTTGTTGTATACGGAGGGGTGTCGAAATTGTAGCGTACAAGTCAATGTCAATTTAACGTATAAGTCAATGAAACTGAAACACTTTTTATTCGTATAATCTTGCCGATCTTAAAGAATGACTGGATTCCCGAGAAATTTATGAGATTCGCTTTACAGCAAATGTGGTGGCGTTTATCATATGATGCTATGCTGTTATATATCCAGTGCGGATAAAAGCTTTATTTAAAACCGTCATTGTGACTCATTCATTTCTAATCGAATATCGCTGAATCTGGTTTCATTCAGAAGGAAATTTCGTGCCTTTTTCGCTTAATACATTTGAACAGTGTTTTATTTTGTCGGATTGTAAAAAAAAAAATTGTTATGACCTATGAGAACGATTACAAGGGCAATCAAAGTTGTCGACTGCCTTAACAGTTGACCACAAAAGTTGCAAATGCTTCTTCCTCTTAATTCCATATTTCTGTTAAAGTTATTGTATACTTTGTTCGTTTCCGGCAAATGTTTTTATTCACCGTTAATAAAGCTCTTTGTGCCATCGAGTAGAGCATGTAACATTTTTTTTCCTTCTTCAAACACGCATTGTGAGCGTTCATGTACGTGCTATCAATGTTGATCTGTGACAATCATCATGACGGTTTTACTAAGAGAAATGGAAATGAGGATAAACAGTTTTTGCTTAAATGGCGAGAAGCTTTAGTGGACAACTTTTAAATGAAGCATCAATACAATCGGATATCATTTATCAATCGGCGTTATCGCTCCAAAAATTTTCAACGAAGTAGGCCATTGGTTTGTGATATTCGCGAAAAATTTTGCTGGCAATGATACAGACAGCAAAAACAGAAACATCTATGAAGCGCAAATTTTAGGAGGATTAATATTCTCAACGCTGAACTGTTAGGAACTTTTAGGAATAAAATTTAAATTTAAAGCGGTAATCTTCATATAAAATAACAAGGAGTTTTTATTTGTGCTACTGATACAGACGAAGTGACAGGTAGGGAACTCATGAGAATTACACATTCGGCTGACTTAAGAGCAATTTTCATCGGACCGTTTCAATGCGAAAGGCGAAAATGGGACCGAGTAGAAAGTTCATAATCTATAAAAACTATTCATCTCACCTAAACACAATCAGTCAACTGCTGAACTGATAGTTTGCAGTTTGAAAATATGTCTACTGTACACCCATTTCACGCTCACAACACTTTGAATAAAGTTTTCTGCGATTGCCTTCACAAGTAATTTCTTCACAGTTTTGATGGAAAGCTTTAGTTGCAAATAACAGTTGCTTATTGCAATCTAGTTGATGCACACTTGAAGGCGGAGACATAAGACTGCAACGAAAGCTGTCTTTCGACTTCGTATGAAACGATGAAAAGAAAGCATACAGTATATGCTCACTAGACCATGACTCAATCAGCTGCTTCATGCAGGGCAATAAGACGAAAGCACTTCTCAAGCTTAGGCTTATCATCGTTTCGTTGTTCAATCCGTTCGCATATGTTCACAGCTTAATGATAATTTTTTAGATGAAATAAATATGAGGTGAATTACTTACAGTTTTTTCGCGTCTTGCTTGTAAGCACAGAAAATAAATTTCACGTCTTATATTTTCATTAAACCGTTTTTCTATGAGAAGAAAAAAAACAAGAAAAAAACAACTTTTCGTTTGCTTACAACAGATATTGACGAATGTTGGAAATGCGTTCAGTTCATTTTCCTGGTTCAATGTGTGGGATAACGGATGAACCTCCATTTTTCATACAAGAAATTGAGCAGTGACAAGTGTCATTCGTTTTTCCAATGCCCTATATCATTGCAGAAAACTTCAAATCGTCACAAGCATATGAAACGATTAGGATCAAACGGGAAAAAATTGTTTTGTTTAAAAAACGCAAACAAGTATCGCATCTTTTATTATGGAAATGATACTTACTTAAAATTCATGTTTGATATACTGGTTATGGAAGAATTTAAAACGCTTTTTTTTGGGGCGGACAACGGTTTTTTTTTCCTCAGCTTCTGATATTTGCTCACGTTTATGAATTATTTTGATCTTCATCGATGCTTCCTCAACTGGCAATTTGAGCATTATGAAGTGCATGATCAGAATGGGTGAAGCGCTCAAAAATGTTTAGATCTGACGTATGAACATAACTGATTTAAAAGATGAGATGAATTTAAGCGGCTTGTGCGGTTTTGTGTTGGTGCTCATAGTAAAACCCGTAAAGAGTCGTCGTCGGTGCATATTTACGATTATGCTGAGATGTACGTATTCAGGCTTTTATCGAGAACGATTAGGGACAAATACTATACGCGAACAAAATTTAGCACCTTTTCCATTTATTCTTTAAAAGAAATCCGAAAACGTATGTTCTTTGATGAACTCTGACTGCGACGATTTCAACTCACGCGTATCTTGTCGTAATCAAAAATTGACTAATCAATAGCTGATATATTTTGAAAAGCTAAACAGTCCCTGATAAATAACAGGTTTACGAGAGATGAACTAAACCATTAGGCGGATACTCTCCGAAACCCATAGATAAGGACGAATTTGCATTATTTTGTCAGTTTTACGCATTGCTTCCCGAACAAGCAAGCTAAGAGAAGTATCAGATGGATGACATGATATCTGCTGTTCGCAATTTTCAATATGACTATCTCGTGCCGTCCATCAACAATGCATTGAAGGGATGTGAAACAATTCCTTTTGGAACACACCGAGAAGAGGTGGCTGAGAATCGAGATGATGATCATGAGACAACGGCTGCTGCCGCTGTGGGCGTCGTTTTTTTTTTGTTGGACTTTCCACGTTCATCTTCCCAAAATTATCCACCTCACACGCATAAATTTTCATTCAAAGTTATGTTTTATGGCTGCTATACTTTGTAACGTTCTCTGTCATATGGAATCCAATTTGGTTCACACTATCGGACTTGGGGACATATTCTCTTCAACCACCTCATCTGCAAATTTGCTCTCCATATGCCATAATTCATGTAAATATTTATGAATTTTACCCATATTTCATTTGAGTGTCCTCAAGATCGCTTTGACCTTTCTGTTTTTGAGTTGAAACTAAGGAGACACATCATGCATGCAGACATACATTTGGATGCACAGGCTTAACGGGTCATAAAAACGCGATTCTGAGCTCAGCACGCAAACACATCTTCAAAAATTTCAGCAATTCGCATTTGAGCAAAAGTTTTTAGGGTTCCTCAATTAACGAATGTTGACCTGTGCAGTACGTATTGATTGCATGACGTGAACGAGAGTGACCAGTAAGTAAGGCTTTTTCGTTACCAGAAAAAAATTCGGCTTCATAAGCTCACAAATGTCAGTGGTGATTTTCGATACTCAAAAAAAGAAAAGCGCAACAAGCCTGCTTTGTGACTTACTTTGAATCACGTAAAGGTGTGATGCGTATATTTCCGCCTCAGATAGGCTATTTTTAACAGAAGGCCAATTGCGCAGCGATTGCACGAACGAGTTTCAAAAAACTGCCACCTTCTGATCTACTGACAAATCAATATTCCGCTAAATACGAAAGCAAATGAATGCAACAGATGCGCATGGATTTTTGAAAAATTTTTTGAAAAAAAGGTAGGTAACACCTGGATGAAGTTCATACTTTGCGTACATCGATGAGTTGCCATGAAGCTATGGCGCTTTTGGTAACTTAGTGTGAATGTTATACGTACATCGGACGGTGATGCTAAGCATCGAAACATCATAAACTATTCTTTGTTGATTATTTTTGCACCACATTTGGACGTTTTCAATTGTCCATTTCAATGTTTTGCATAGACTGAGAGTTTGGCCTTTTATGCTACGTTTCGATTTTATTATCGGACGCCACTGGTACGATTCATTAACCAGCGTTTAATTTTGAGATTTGCGAAGCGCAAGATCCTTTGTTGAATTTCGAAGAGTTCACATAAGAAAAAGAAAAGCTATTCGACAAATACTTCGACAACGTTTTGCTTTCGACATTAAACAGTGATTGCTATTTGAGCAAAATTGGAAGACCATTGGGAAAAAATATTTGAGACGCTTTTGTCGAAGAGCTCTTTGGTCGCTAAACGATCCACGCTGTTACTTCGAGTGATGCCCTCAATGCTATACTGTTATCCTTTACCGTTCGTACAAAACAAATATGTTTTTTACATGCTTTTTTTCGCGCCTGCATCACAACTGGCATCCATTATCGAGAATTTTTAATCCCTCCCAATCACAGGAGAGATTTTTGTTCACGACTTTCTGCTCCAATTATGTGAGTTAGTACTTTTAGACAAAAAAGCGTCAAAAGATGAAAACAACGATCCGTAAACACCAACGGTAACGAAAGCGCCAAAAACTTCATGTTTTCAGGTGGTTTTCATTAGATTTCCCTCAAAATTTAAAACCCTTCTCAGTGGTTGTTTATGTGCTCGTTGCGGATAACTGATTAAGAATAGTTAAATTTGCAAGTGAACTTGCCCAAATATGATTCGCATTCAACGAGTAAGTGGGTCGATTCTCAGACAGTTAGGCTTAATAATTATCGTTTCAAGAAACCAGTGGATGTAAAGAAAATGCAAGTCGCAACAAAACGGCATTCGTACAACTCGAAAAAAAAAAAGAAACCGAATGTTTTCAAGTTCGTTTGTAGCTTCCTTTCTTCATCGTAGTTTTGGACGGAGCAATACCATTGGACGAGAATTTAAGAGGACGTACATGGAAATTGATAATACTAGCCGATCATTACGGCAAACATATTGCAAACACCGTACTATCGCATAACCTATATGCGATAAAGAAGAAGAAAGAAAACTTCGGCAAAAAATGGCCATTTGTAAGTGTTAACCGTATCGACCAATAACAAATGTCGACGGTTATCGTTTTGCTTCGATCATTTGTTTTTAATTCCGGTTTTGAAGCTTGTACCACCACCTTTTCAATACTGCACATACATATTAATTAGCTTGCTATAATGAAGCGATAACACTTTGTAAAGCGTATATGTTTGAACTTTTGTTTAGCATAGAGATAATGCAAACTACCGAAGTGTCTTTAAATTATGCAATACAGTGTAAGCAATTTTACTGATATGAAATGAGGCGGTGCAGACATAAGTTCCACGCGAAATGGTTGCGCTTCACTTTGGGGGTCACTTTTTGGATGAGAAAAACTGTCGAGGGAAAAAAACGAAAACCATATAACTAATTCGCGGTGCGCATGGATGGAAACATTAAATTGAACAATTTGAAATATTTGAAGGGGAGTGAGGAACGAACTACATTTGTAACAGACACGAAATGAAATGACGATAGAAGCTTGCTATCACCATACCGCTGACGAATTGTCGCACATCCTGCTTCACATTCTGCTCACGTTCCTTGTTTATGAAATACGAATCATCTTTTCAGCAACCTCTGCAAAGTCGACTTGAGAAATATCGACTAAACGCATACGTATTATTTACGGAAACTTTAACATCCATTAAATATTTGGCAAATGACACTTGGAAGTGAAGTTTAGATTTTAAGCGTTCTCCTATTTTCTCATCACCAAAACACAACTAAATTCTTTTGTTGTGAAAGCTTTGGTGATCATTAATGATGGTGATCAGAAAATGGTTTTGACAATTTTTTAAAAGAATGAACCACACTAGAGGTTATGGAGACTTTTACTGAATTAATGAATATTGTACAATCACGTTGTTCCAAGCTTATCTAAAACATAGGCGAAAGAGCACATTTGGACGTCAAAATTGAAATGTCTGTTCTTGTGAAAAAGCACAATTTCTTGCTAATCTTACGCCGTAAATCGATTCGCAGCACTTGAAGGTGTTTCTCCATGTGAAGCACTATTTTGTCCGCCTTTGGCGAAAAGTTTCAGTGGTTCGAAACATGCAAAAGCATCTTCTCAATATTCGAATATCTCTGCGGAACACCTTTTCGGAATCAACATTTATCAGTCATAAATTTTTTTAGCGTTTCAATATGGATAAGAGATTGTGGGAAAAGAACTGAAATATGGAAATACTTCGAAATGATGGCATTCATTGACCCTCAAGCGCCAAAACAGTCGAAAACTTGAATTTTCAGAGGATTTTATATGAAAACTTTTGAGCATGAATGTGGGCCACTTCTTGAAGATAGTGAAATCTGCGAGGAGCGAGAGGGTGAAATAACCCAGTGCGATTTAAAATACACTTGTAACGTCATCTTCACACGATATGTCAGCATGTTGCGCCTACCCATTGGTCTGCTCTTTAGAAGGTGATTAATGCTGCGTAACAACAGCCACTGCTCCACGCTTGCGCTATGAACTTTTGCATCTTTACTGTTCTAGGTACCATCAATCATTCTATGAACTTTTTTAATAAGGGCAGTCGATCAATCAGTAACTTTTGAAAAATAGTAAGGATGCATGATCACCTATGCGAAAGAGCTGAAGTGCGCAAATCGCTTGTTGGTCTTGTGCTCGATTAGCCTCGATTTTATCCAGTCAAGTGAAAGGCAGTCGATGCCCTGTGATTCAGCTTCTGCCGCCAACCATTTCAACACTTCAAGCTCCGCTTCGCTCTGCAGTGGGTCCCTTGAGGCTCATGCAATCATTGCTCCTAATCCGCCAATATAGTGTGCTAGATCAATTTCGCAACAAAAACTACTGCTGAATGACATACATCACATTCTTGATTATGACTACAGAATGTTGAAGATGACAACAGGAGTGCACTAGAGTAATAATTTCATTTTCGATTCGTAATGCTGCCGGAACGTTTTCGCTAAACTTCTGACAAGAATTGTTCATGTATATGGCGTATGCATCTCAACAATGCGTTCAACTCGTCAAGTCGATGTCCTGCAATCCACTTATGCTCATGTGCTCATGTGATTCACTTTCATTTGCTTGCCAACAAAAGACAATTTGTCAAGAGATTTTTAAAGATGTGAAAGGTGACGTTCATTTCACCCCTGTAGTGATGTTCGTTTCACAGAGAAGAAAATTCTATGCAGCTCTGGTTCGGAAAAAAAACTAACTAAAAGTAGCTTAACCATAAAATATTGTTTTGAGCATTTGGAATAAGGGAATGACGCAGAAAACTGCAGAATTCATAATGGTGTTTACGTTGATTTCGTTGTAATCTTTTAAATAAAACCATCAACAATAAACTGCCAGCTTCTCAAACGTTTTGACTCGAACACAAGCTGCGAAACATGCTAGCGATATGGTACGATAAGCGCTTTCTGTAACCTTAGTTAAAATCGATTAACAAAAGCTCCTAAATGCAAACGAAGAGCGTTTAGGAAGGCATAAAACATTTATGCTCGACCACTGACCAAGCCGTTGCTCTGAATGGGTACTGCGAGCTGACAGTGATTGAGCACATCCTTCACAAGAGCTCGTTTCATCAAAATTTTCAACTTTTTTTTCCAGAAATTCACATCCCGAATAACGTTTAATTCACCCTGTAGTTTGAAATGCTTTTTGTCGTAGGAGCGTAAGTCCATTCCCATGAATTCGGCTGGAGAGCAAAGGTTCTTCTGACCTACTCATTTCCTCATGGCTTTTTCAATGCGCCATAATTCATTCATAAATTCGTGAACTGTAATCTAATTTTGCATAAATCCTCAGGTAACACAAACATCTATCAGCACTCAAGTTTTGGACTGGCGATTTCTAGCGAATCCGTAGTATGCGAACGGTCGATGACTGCTTGGGGACTCTCTGCGCCCGATGCTTCCTCCGTGCTTTTTACACATTTTTGCCAGATCGGAAATGAAGGCTGCCTTATCTTGTTTCAAAATGTCAGTGAGAGTTGGGGGATACATGCCTCCTTGTTAACCTATGCTCGCAATGCTACCGATCATGCTTAGTAAGCTTCATCGCGGTAGCTTTTCTGCTTTGTGAATTGAAACTGCCGCATGGACAGTACGAGAAGCGCTTTGCTAATGCGGTTGGACAGTGCATACGGTGATGGAAAAGTGCGATGAAATGTAGTCAATAATAAGGGATAAAATGATACACCTAACAAGCCGATAATGCGTTCCTCTCCGGCGAAAGGCCCATAAAAAAGGAATTGTTTTGAAACGAATTAAAATGCAAATTAGGCCCTCAACGGTGATATGGTCTTTGGTATACAGCAATCCGTCCTTTTTTTTGTAGTCTCACACCTCGTACTAAGGGACGTAGAGAACGGATGGTGGGGGTGGGGAGTGCGAATGAGTGGATGATGAAACAGTAATGCCCACCTGGCGGAAAGAAAAAGGTAGTGGAAATTTTGAAAACTGTTTTCCCGCGAGATGAAATTCTGACCATGGTTGCACGTTAAGCTTCTTTTTTTTTACTTTTTCGTTTTCAAGAAACTTATCTTTTCTGATGTTTTTTGAAAAGATCATTTTGAAAAACGAATAAGTATTCTGGCATACACATTGGCCAGCGCATCCGCTTCCACGCTTGGCTAATTTTCTTCCTTCGGTTTCGCATTGTTTTTATTCACCATGAGACAGTGGCAACGAGGAGGGTCTTGGTAGGTTGAGCCAGTTATCACGGAGCCAGTTGCGATCAGGACGAATAGCAGACCTCGTTATTTGCAACTTGTTCTAGTCGTTTTAGGCGTTTACGACAAATTTTGATCAAAAACAATGGCGCTTGAATTTCATCTCATGAATTAACTGTCCGCAATTTGTACTCCGAAAATACGTCTAGAAAACTGGCAAGTGCAAGCCCATGCAGAAGCATTATGTAGAACGCAGCTGAAAACCAATAGCTCATTATTGATAGGCTCAGTCGTTCGGATGGGTCATAGAAGCGGCATTAAAGATAACTTAAAAGAACGAGTTGCTCATCAAATTGGATGCAGTTGTCTTCTACGTGGATTCTTCTTATGACGTTCCCTCTCAGCGTTTAGAATAGGAAAAAACGCATGATCGGCTGACACTCATTGAAACACATCGACAATTTATGAGTCATTAGTGCCCATAAGTACTGCATCCGAACTGCCGAATATCAAAAATCTTTAATGCGTCTTACAACAAATCCTTACTTTAATGTGTGCCGCTTAAAAGCTATAAAACATGAAAGGTAGCAAGAATGTAATGCCTAGATATTTGCTGCCCCTGAGTAAGCTGCCGTAGGCTCTGGAATCCCAACCTCGAAACCTTTGCATTTCACCTCGACGAAAGGAGAACTCATTTCAGGAACAAGACTGAATTTGAGTATGGAAGACTTGTATGGTGTTGTCTGTCTGCAAAGTTCGAGGAGACCTAGGTAGCTCAGACGAATTTATGATTTCGTATGAAGTGGCTTGTCCAAAGGAGAAGACGGCTGCATTTGATGAGAGACATAATCGAGAAGTAAGGGACTAAATTCGAACGTTGATAAAATCCATTTTAAGCATACACATCCGCAATGCCCTTTGATAATCACTCAGTGCTGAAACGTCTTCATTGCACAACAGCGGGGACGTATGAATTCAACGAGTGTTCATATAAACAAATAGGCTATTGTTACTCAAATTTCATGGCCAAGTGGTTTTGATGCGTTTATGTGATTAAGCCGATTATACAAAGCCAACTTATGACAACCATATTAGTCGAATGAATGTCGAACATCCGATCGCTGCAAAACACCTCTACTTTTGCAAGGTTTTTGGTGATTACTCTCGCAACGACTTGAGATGACTTGCCCTTTCCGGATATTTTTTTAAAAAAAAAGTTCATCGCGTTGTATAAATGTTAAAAAACGAAGCGAAGAACGCTTAGCCATGCACAAACACACTTCCGGTCGTAAGCGAGATCAGAAATGCTCTCCCTCACTGTTGATAATGCCGATCATTATAACGTCGTTCACAGCGTTCTGTATGGTAACGTCCAAACTTTGGTCTCAGAAATCGTCATGAGGGCGCTTATTCTACCATAACACGTTCAGAAATTTACGAATCGCATTCAGATCTTGTTTAGGGCTCTTGAAATGTCGATTATGCCTGCCAGATTTCACCATAATAGTCATTTCCGCCGCTGAGTTGACAGTACCAGACAGACAAACATAAACACATAC
This sequence comes from Toxocara canis, assembly GCA_000803305.1. NCBI lineage: Eukaryota > Metazoa > Nematoda > Chromadorea > Rhabditida > Toxocaridae > Toxocara > Toxocara canis. The sequence continues at coordinate 106,924 of JPKZ01022562.1, read as the reverse complement.
GTTCGTACGCGCATAAATATATCCATAAGCGCAGACATGACGGCCCTATTGCTGCGACGAAAAGCAGATGAACCTATATGCTTTTGATGCGCGCCGCTCAGATTGTTGTGAAACGCGGCAAATGTTATTTTAAAAACAGAATGGGCATACACAAGCTGCATTCCCCATTCCGTTTTAACCCAAAATTCCGATAGTTCTAGTTGAATTTCTACAGACTATCGTTAGTCCGGATTTCAATAAAGTAAAATGGCCGGAAATAAGCTTTTACTTACCGCTGCTACAGCCGAGAAAATACCAGCCTCAGTTGGCATAGATGGACTATCAGATCTCTTCAGCATAATTCCTCTGCAGGCTGGCGCGAAAGAAAATTTCCTGCAATTTATTTTCATAAAATTCTGTTTCTTTTTTTCTCAGAGTGCTTCCATGAGAAGATAAGTTGTAAGTTGGATTAACTGTTGTCGTTTCGACGCATTCTCATTGCACTGCAGTTATGTTAGTTACCCATTACTCACCATAAAAAAATGCTTTACTAGCACCTAATGATTGATCAAATACTTCTGCACTGCTATTCCAGAACGAACTAGATCCTTCCAGTGCATTGCACAATACGCGCCGTTTCCAATGGCGCCTTAATAACACCGTATAACTCTGATCAGTTCTAAAGAAATTAATTAGGCCGACTGTCAAAATGCATCCCAATATTGGCTGAGCGGTGGGCGGTTCAAACTAGTATATTGCTGCTCAATAGGTAGTTGAATTTCTAGAGAAGCTATGCAAAACGCACCTGCAATCGAGTGCAGAAATGATCGGCATCAGAGCGAAAAAAGTGAAGATGACAACTCTCATTGTGGAGGAGAGCCAAGTGTATCTATCGTGTGCAAAGTGATGCTCATCTATCCATTGCTTGCCATTTATAAGCTACGCTATCTAACCGCTAACGAATGCAACCCCTCCTAACACGACATGACACGCCCACTTGTGAATGAATCGGCAGGCCGACGATTCATGCACAATCTGTGATCCTTAATGTCCACCTTCTTACTAAGACCACTGGGGATAATAAGATTTCCGGGTACGCGACGTTCCATGGCCCCCAAGGCATTTTTGTTCAGATCATTAGACAAATCATTACAGACAAGCTACGACTCTGGTCGGCACGTGTGCACGTTAAGTGGATCACTTCATACTCACTTTTAACGCATGTCTATCAGTATTCCCATGAAAGCCTCGCATCACATGAAAGTAAAGAAGCAGCTGGCTTATAGGCGTTCAAGCATGGACACTTCGTCCATACACATCCTGTGCCAGCGTACTTCGTCCACTGACACATTTGGTCCATGGAAGCCTTGCTTCAGAACGTTTGGTATGTAGACACTTCACCGCAAGGCATTTACTCCATGAACCAGACGTCCGCGGAATAGATTTTGATTAGATGATGTACAATTGTACTCGAAAAACAGAATTCTTGAAAAATTACTGCCGACTTCACGATAGGAATTTTACTGCGAAGGATTACAATGTGAATGGAACTTTTCGATCCGTTTGTCATTTGGGATGCCGTTTTCCAAAAGACTTGTTATAGAAAATATATTTAAGAACGAATCCAACTCCATGATCAACTGGTGAACAATTTTGAAAAAGATCTCAAAAGTATCACCATTCAATTTCAATTTGGAGCGAAGTATCCCCTTCCGATTTGCATTCAGAGTGTTACTCATCCCTCTTGTTTCCTCTTGCCACCTCTTTTGCCGTTTTGTTCTCAGATTGCAGTCCTGATCCTTCTGAAAAACTGCGTTATAAATAAGGCTTCGAGTGTGGGCGATGCTTTGCCCAACGGCGAAAACGATAGTGCAATATTACGTGAAATCAACAGAAAAACCTGCATAGATCAACTGTAATTACGCAAAGACGACGCTTTTTCATTAAATATTGAACTGAAGCGGAATTGAGAACACATGAAAGACGCTCGTTGTATCCGTTGACTCCCTAATTAGGCATGCGAAGTGACCTCCTGTTATATCAAATGCAGTTAAACGCTAAAGCACGAACTTGGCCTTTTTGGTTGCGACCTTATCATATAAGTTTTGTTGTAAGCAGGTCGCATAACGATTTTGCTTGCACTTGATTCACGTTTTCGTCGCATGGGGAGTCGAACGTTTCAACATGAAAAAACACGGATTTAAAGGAATGCCGAAACAAGGTTTAGGCATTTTCAATTTTATCTTGTTACCTTACAACTCAGTCTTATTCGTATTCCACATTCCGCAGCACCTCCTCCCCCCCCCCCCCTCCATGATTAGAGAATAACCTAAGTTTATACGCGTTATGCTCATATGAAATTGAGTCTACGGTGTTTTTCATCACATCTAATTATTTCTGACCTCATCTGGTAACTTCTTACTCGTATAGCTTCATTCAGGTCTCGCAAGTACTGATAAGCCAGTTCGACTGTGCGTCTCTCTAATCAACAGCAGTTAATAACTATAACAAATGCCGCCCTATCGATCGACAAAGGCGTTGCCTTTTGCAGGTACTAGGTAGCTGAAGGGCTCTAACATGCAGCAGCGCTGCATTTTTGGCTGTAATAGGCAACGCTTTTCGGTTGGTAGAGAGGCTTCGATCAGTAAACTGACCAACAAGATCATCTGTTTTCTGTCGAAAAGAAACAGACTTGGCATCTCAAAGTCGTCGACGTTAAATGAGCCGGATGGTACATTACTTTTAAAAACGTCTTTGGTTATGAATTACAGTTTGCGTACAACGTGTCCCAGGGAGCGGAGTGGGAGAAGCTCGGACTCGGTATTCACTCATTTGTTCAAATTTTCTTAAATAAATAGATTCCTGAAATATTTCCTTAACATCGTCAGTAGAGTAAAGAAAGCAAAACTTTATGAAACTGAACTCTTTTGAACCGCTGTCTGACCAGTAAATTCAGTCAACGAACCATTATATACATTTGTTTCGTTTTCTTCGAGCACGAAAAAAAAAATACAACGGGAAATGTTGTTAGATAAATAGCACAAAAAGTTCTCGATTCGGGCCGCCATGCTTGGCATAGAGTGTTCATTTATATAAACGGTTACGATATCAAAATTTCAAAAAATCAAAGAAAAAATTTCTGTCGCTGTGAAGCTTTTTCGTAAAAATATGATCAAAAAGAAGTTCATGAGTTTGGCTTTCGTGAGTTTGGCTCAAAAAACATGTGAAAGCTTTGAGTATGGTTATAATCTTAATTTTATGGTTGACCAATAAAGTCAACAAAATCGCAAAACATTAACTGTGGCCATATTAACGGGTGCACCGGATCGTAATATGACATTAAATAAATTATCACTAGCCAGCTAGCTCATGACTGGTTTTGCCGCATTGTCGTAAATTGACGAAACAATCGCTTGGATAGCCGATAAGAACGGAAGCGTAAATGAGCATTTGCTAATAATTTGGCAATGGATTACCTTATAATATACCAGTAGAATTAAATTACAAATTATGGTCTTGTCGCAGTGAAAAATTTGTTATGAGTCGTATAAATACTTTTGCGGGCAACAATCAAATTTACGCTGCGGCCAATAACAATTAATACGAGCGTCAAATCAAGTAAATTGTTCGACCTTTCAGTAGTTCATGTCACCATTAGAAAAGCGCAACCGATATTCATGAGAAATTCACATTCATGGTTTGAGATGACACTAATTGAACGGTGTCATGCAAACGCTGTTAAAAAAATCGTCTTATACTACTTGATATATCATGCCTAACCCTGAAACCCAGCTAATGCGAATGCTGTCCTAGTCACTAGCACATGACTGGATAATTCACGGTGACCAGTTTTAAAAAAGCACTGTAACACAAACAGTAGCCAGGCCCAATTTCAAAGCAGCGGTAACGTCGACCGACAACTGTTTAACTCAATCACAACTAAGTGAAGTTTATGTGTAATTGCAATGTTTTAATAGAAGCGCTTCAAGAGTTGCAAATTTTTAAAGAAGAACTCTGCATATGCGCAATTTGGTGGTCCCAAAGTAAAAAGTTTAAATTTGATTTTCACTTTTTTGCGCACCTTCTAGATTTCCTGCGCGATGCTATAGGTATATGTGATGAAAACTCAAGAGCGAAAAAGTAGGAAGACGTGTTTTTTTTTTTGTTGAGGTGGCACTGCCATCTTTGTCGCTTGTTAAAAGAAGAGAGAAGATCTCACCAAATTTCGGCTGTTAGTGCTGAGGACAGATCGAAAAAGTACAGGAACAGACCGTCAAATTTCTGCAATGCTTCATAAACCACTTTACACGCTTTTTTTAAAGAAGCACATCTAGGAAATGGCACGAAAAGATGTGTATAAGCTTAAATAGGCTCCTTCATTATGCGCCTTACACTGCAATGCCCTTATGCATCATATAATCACATGCTTCATTAGGTGTACATTTTTCATACATATAGATCATTGAGGGTCTCGATTTTGACTGAAATTTTGATTCATTTTTAGGTTAAAAAAAAAACGGTGTCGCGCTTCCTTTAATAGAGCACTACGGCCTTCTATATCTGCTGCGGCGAAGAGGTTTTCATAGCTGGCAGGCGCAAAAGGCCTCATCTGTCTAACATAACTCTCACATGAAAATCCCAGCCACAAACTATTGAAAAAGACTTACGCAGTAACAATAATGGTATTATTTAGTATGTTGTCTTTGAGCAGTTATCACGCACTTCTCGTTATTATGGGCTCATCACAGGGAGGAGAATGAGACATTTATTGAGGGCACATCTCTTATGAGAGCCTAGTTTTTTGGCATTTTCTTTCTTTGCATGACAACGTTTTCTACTTTCACATTTCGCATCTGCATTCCGCGGCTTCCACTCGAAAAGGATTTGCATTTCCCACTTGTCCAAAAAATGGACTTCCACTCGAGATATTTCCATTCAAAGCTGCCTACATTCAAGGAAAAAAAGGAGGATTTTTTTGTTCTTCTTTTAACTGCATGAAAGAGCTGTTATAAATGGAGAGTTTATACGGATGGAATGGTCCAAGTTGCACAAGTGGAGCCGCTCCAGGTTAAGTAACGAACGATGAAGGAGTAAAGATGCTTTCAAACTTTCCACTTGTTCGTTCGTTTAGCTAGCAGTGATCGTTCAAAGGGTACAAATTTCTACTCTTAACTCTGCGTTAATTAGAGCGGACGTAGTTTCTCTGCGAGTCATTCGAAATGGTTTTCCTATTGAGCGATTTTCAAGTATTCCCGTTATGAACAATTTTTTATTTCTTTTAGCTTAATACGTTACAGTTGGAGGGCGCACTTTTCACAGCAACAAAAAACTAAAACCAACTGCGATTTTTCACCGTGACGGAACCCTTACGAAGGAACTTTATAAAGCTGAAAGACTGTCGAGCAAGAATTTCCATCAACTCCTTTATTGCAACCAAATGTGAAGCAGGCAAGAAAGAAGTTTTGGCTTATGAATTGTTGGAAAAGTGGTTGTGTTGAAATGGTTTTGCTAAAAAAGAATATATCAGAATGAAGCAAGCAGTCATTCCAACTGAGAGCACTTCATGTGCGTGTGCTGATTTACAGATATTAAAGACATTTCTACTTGCCGAGATTGAATCACTGCAGCGATTTGTAGTTCTCCAAATTGAATTGAACTGGTTTGATTTGAATTGAACGGATCTTTATCGAAACAAACAAAGAAAACTGCATGTGGCAATGAAGACGTATGACAACGACATAACTGCACATCTACAAATACACGCATCCATAAATTACATACATTCTATATAACACGAGCAAGGGCGGTGAACGCATGGAATAATAAGCAAGAGAAATCAGTCCACTAAAACCGTAGAAATACGAGGACTACGGTCATTGGCAAATGGATTACTGAGCTGCACAGTTCGATAAAATCGATAAGCAAGGAACAGTAAATAAATATACTGGGACTCAGAGACAAAGAAAAGGAGCCTAAATGAGATATAAGGAAGCAAATGGAGGAAGTGCGGATGGTTTTTGGTAGACCAAGTCAGAAAGAACTCTCAAGTCGAATGAATTAAGGCGTATCTCAAACATTTAAGCGTTCTGTGCTCCAATTATACTTTAATGAAGGCTTTTCCAAGTATGGAGAACTCTAAAGTGAAAGCTGTGAAAGACGCCGTCTGTGAAGCGTGCTTTACGGCCCAATTTCAGACTATGAGCTGGACATTGTCGCTCCTCAGCGAACAAGAAAATGTTTTCAAAAAGGGGTATCCGAAAACAGTTTTACGATTTTATAATAGAGATTCGAACAACTTTGACTTTTGAGTATAAAGTTTCAAAGTTTCAAGGTTGAAAACTTCAGAGTATGAAAGTTATGTGCGAAGGATACGAGCAACAACTTTCCAGACGCCGCAAGAGAAAAATATTTTTGAACCCTTTTAACAATGTTCACATCAGCAGCAAGATGAAGGGAGCATACTTTCGTGCAGTGTTGTAAAATCGGTCGACAGAAAAACACGTATGCCTTACGGTAGCATTCAAGAAACTTGTGTTGCCAAGCTCTTCGAAGGCAATTTGCAACCTTGAAGGCCTTCGAAGCAATTTTTGAAAATTGCAAATTCCAGCGTAGATTGGAACAGATTTTCACACCAAGATCTGAGTGTGTTATTAGCAGACAATAAAACCAAACCATCTAACCTGAAGTCAACACTCATGCTTAAAATATAAATGAAAATATGCGACACTTCTCATGAGATAAGTTTATTTGCAGCAGTCTTGACCACTCGGTGAGTTTATCAATATCTACTTGGAGTGCGAGAAAGCCTTTAGCAAGATCACGCAAAAGTCGATAGATTTTCACATCATCGGCGAACAGCTTATATACACTAGGAGGTTGTCCGAAACATCCTTCATAATTATCAAAAAAGAAGTGGCCCTACAGCGCTTCCCCACGAAGCACAGCTAACGGTTTCACGGCTGAGCGAAAATGGCTCTCCAACCTTCAACTTAATGTACGATTTGAAAGAAAACAGCTCAGCCATTTCAGTCAAAGGACAGATACCCAGTATGCTTCTAGTTTATGCAAGAGCTTCATGTGGCAAACAACACTAAAAGCCTTTGCGTAGTCAACGTACACTACGTTAATTTGGAGATCCCAATTCAATACATTCATCTAAAAATGAAACTAGCTGGACCAGCGCAGATCGACCGGCAAATAGCCACATTGCACAGGGTTAGTAAGCGAACCGGACATAAGGTAAGATAGCAATGAATCCTTCACAACGATTTCCAGAACCTCTCTTACTGATAACGGTAGAATAATCAGACGATAATTTCCAACTGAGAAGAATGGAAGCTGTTTCAGTAGAGTGATGATAGAGGTCCTTTTCCACCCTGGAAGAGGGACAGAAATCGTCATTGCTGCGTGCTTTATGAGATAAGAAATACCATCTGATATCACGGAGCTTTGTTGCTTAGTTTTATAATGACCTTCGCCACAGTCTCAATGCTGACACTTACCGAGTTTAGCAGATGAATCGCTCTGGAAAGAAGATGAGGTAAAAAAAGTTATCTGCCTTAAAAACATGAGAGAAAAAGTCTGCGAACATATTGCAACTGGTAAAATTATCGACTACTAAGCTTAAATCCCTGCTCTATAGCGCAACAACTTTCTGTCCAGCATCTAAGTTGATGTTCAAATAATTCGAAAAGGATTTAGCATCACCAGAACAAATTATATGTTTCTTCTGATTACTCGTGAAGTTTTCGAATTAAACCATCAGTCAAACTGGTCTCTTATGAAAGTATCAGGTTTTATCTCAGTTTATTAATGATTCTGATAGAGCTTTCAACGCTCTTTAAGATGTGCCTAACCTCGGTTCCCAAATCTTGTTCCTTCACCCACATGGACACTTACATGTGCTCGACATAGACTGGCGACTCATAGTATTTCATCGACTGCTCATTCAGGTATCAGGCTTTACTGAGGCTATTAATGATTCTGATAAAGCTTTCATTGGCCCTTAAGATTTTCTCATTTTCTTAGCACAAAATGCGAACCATTATACGTGTGTTTCATGAGATCATAGTGCTATCGTTGTGGGCGTCCATGTTGCCAGAATTACCGTAATCTCTTTTCCAGAACTTCCCAATCCTTATCTTGAAATGCGTACTCGTTGCTGCTCTATGCTTAATGCATGACGTAGTTTGTAACGATCTGCATCTTATGAGCCCAAATTTGGCTATAAAAAAATGAAATTGAGAGCAACCGTTTTACCTGATTCACCGTTCGCGCCACATTATTTTACATGCACTATAAGTAATCCAGAACCTGTGAATCCTATCCGTAATTTGTTTGATAGCCTTTGCAATGTTACAGATCATCCTTGCTAGGAATCATCACGTAACTCTCCCTGCTCGTGAGCTGAAACTACTATTAGGAAGACACATTCAATACATACATATGAAAAAACACGGTGCCCCCATGTTCGCTACAGTGAGAAGCGGATGAAAATGTGCTCGACAGAAACACAAAATTTCGCGTGGAGTCAGACAATCATCCAACTCAGGAGTTTATTTGTGGATGAACGGCTCAGTGTGGCCTACATCACGATTAAGAGCAGCTTCAAGGCAGTGCCTCTATTTGGCGATGAGGCCGGGGAACGAGAACAGTGATTTTATCGGAAGTTACTCTTCACTTCATTCCGGCGTTTTCTGAATTTTCCACCCTCTGACTCCGACTGCACACTGTCCAAGGCTTCGCATACTGCAGCATATGCCAACCTCGGCAATAAACATGACAGTTAGAATGCTTGCGCAACAACACTGGAAACAGTGAACTGTTGTCACCAGGAGAACTGAAAGCTGATCACGAAACGCCAAAAGCGCAGGACTCCCTCATGCGAATGAACAAAGATATTCAGTGAATGCATCAATGACCCCAGTGCTATCCAAAACAATTGAAAGGCTAACTACGAAATCTACAGAAAGTTTGGGCTGGTGGCTCGAAATTGGCTTACCCTGAAACCAGAGAACATTAAGCACGTTCGAATGAGTCGCCATGAACCGATCAATGGGTGACTTCCTCAAAATCGAAAAAAGCCATGCACAGTCAGCGACATATGAGTGCTGTAACAGACGTTTCGGCTTTTCAGGCCCCCTCCCCCCTCCCTCCTCCCAGCACTTCACGTGCAGAGTCCGACCGACGTCAGTGCCGCAATGGCGAATTTTTTAAACCGACTAATTTTTATAGTTATCGCCGATGTTATCCCTTCCGTTAGCAACAACACACATTTTCGCATTAAATTGACGTAAGACGGTTACACTAAAAAAAAAACTTTTTTTTTTTCCCCCACCTCCCCCCCTCCGCTCTCCTCCACGCTGCCTTCGTGCTCCGTTCATTGTTATGTGACGATCGTGCTGATCATGGAAATGTGTCACGTTAAAGCGCTCCAATGCCGCTCATGTTGCACCGCGTATGCAACGTTTGAAATTCAGAGTGCTGTTGTGATCATGCGGTTGTGGGATCCGCCAGCACTACACCAAATACGTATCTATGTTGTGTCAGCATTTTTCGATGAAATTTGGATCACAGTATATAGCACTCGAGACATCCCTAAACAGTATTATAATTACCGTGAATACAGTACAGTGAAACAAACGCATGCTTTTCTGCGCTCTGCTACATTCAAAAGGCTCATATGGTGTGAGCCCCTGGTACGCTTCCCAATTTGCAAACTGTCGATTGTACGAGTTGTTTGCTGTTCACTTCATCGTTACAGATTTCTAGCCTATTTGAGGATATTTTATAAAAATGTCTTTTTTTAATTCCGGGTTTTCTTTCAGGAAGAAACATAAGGTTGGAAAAATAAAAACAACAACTTCAGATGAGGAGCTTTTTCGATTTTCCCCGAAAGAACTTGTCGATGTTAGCTGATCCAATAATCGTACTCGTCATTTCTTTTGGAATCTTTTCAAACATGATTCGTTTTTCATTTGTTCGTAGTTTTCCAAGAAAGCGGTTGGTTTAATATTTAGGCGAATAATCGGTCTGATAACTCTTAGATAGTTGTGCAGGTTTGATGGCGTGGTTGCTGAGCGAGAAAATGATAAATATGTAGTAAAAGGCAGATAGACAGAAGGAGAAAACAAGACAGGAAACGGTAATCTACCTACATGTTAGCCATTGTCTTTTTTCATTCGCACCTCTCTGGGCGTACTTGCATACTCAATAAGCATTCAAACAATCGGCCCGATCAACTGAAAGCAAACCGAATTCATATAATTAATTGTCGCTGGCAGTTAAGAAATCAATCAAGTTGAAATTAACATCTATGGAAAGTTGTCATTTCAGCAACAAAT
>JPKZ01022562.1:83121-96534 GCA_000803305.1 Toxocara canis | reverse complement strand
TTCAAATCATATTTTCAAAGTATACGAACAAATTTGTTGACAATATACCTCTTTTGTGGTGCGATCAGCAAAGAAATAAAGATACAGCCACTAGTGAGGAGAGAGAAGAGGGGAGGGGAGGGAGGGTTGAGGGTACGTGAGGGAGGCTGAGGGGGAGGATGGAAGCGGAAGAAGGCAATGGATCAACCAAACATGGATTTCGAAACACGTAGCTATTGCTCGTTAACTAAATTAAAGTACTAAATTCTCGCATATACCACGATTTTTCTTTCACCACTCCCTCAAAAAATTGCATAAAGCAGCGCTTCTCAACCGACTGCTCCATTTGGGATTGTTGGTAGTCCTCACCAGGGTGACCAGTCTGATGCCATAAGATGCATATTTGAACATTTGCTCGCCGTAAAAACATGCGGCACGGATCTATCGGTTCATTTTGAAAAATTCCAGCTACGTAAGTCAAAAATTCTAGCTAGTGTTTGAATGCTTCGAAAAAATCTTGTGACCTGCTTCTCTGCTTAAAACTCAAAGACCATTTGGTGTTTGACTCCACAAGAATAGAAATAATTCATCTGCATATTAATCGCATCAGAATCTGTTAGCAGCAAAAAGTTAAATATTTCCTCTACAAAAATCTAATCTGTGGAGAGTGATAAATTCGCTTTTACACTCAAAATTTTAGACTTTTGCAACCGTTAATGAGACTGACCAGCTTTACTGGTCACCAAAATGAAGGTTGCGCTATCTGACGCACTATAACCTATTTCGGTTTACAGGCCAAAAGACGTGTAAAAATTGGAGACAAAGGGCATTCGTTAAACACGTGCTCAGAATTGATGGAGTATTTTTATGTATGGTCCGTTAAACCAGCATACAACCTTAGGATTTTAATGGCCGGACAATTTTCTATTCAGTGTGCCACTAGATTTCGAAACTTCTACAACTCTGGCTGCCTTGACTGATCCGCTTTATCCTGCAACATAAGGACGATTCGATATAACAAGCATCTCAAATAAGGGACAATCGATAAATTACCAAGCATGGTTTTATGCCGTATTGCTGCCGCGCACATAGCCAGAAGGATACACAGCAAGCGGCCACACTCTCTACGACTCCTCACTACTGTTTACGATTCCCCTAAAAGAGATATTGACCACAATATTTGACCTCACGGGCCTATGTTCAGTCTAACCTCCTGCACTTCTTCAGACCTGCTCAACAAACGAGATTGTTGCACAAAGGTGCAGCGCAAATTCTGCCGACACCTTTGGTCGGTCAGCGAATATCCACCTTTCTGGATTGCGTGCTCAACGCAAATAGACGTACAACGAAATCGGTCAAACGTTACACACAACGGTTGAAATTCGCTGATGATCCTTTAACTATGTAAGTCCTTACTCACTAATAATCGTTCGATGTCGTATGGATAGCGATAAGGTGTGCCAAACTGTATCAAGTTTTGAAAAAAGTTGGACAACATTGCCACAGCGTTGTTTCTGTGCAGTTATTCGGTACCAGTCGGCACCAACAATTAAACGACTCAATGAAATTTTATAACCGAGACACTCCAGAACAGCCCCCTCCATTATCATCTGAGTGAAGGGATTCCTTTTCCCTCCTATTTGTCTTAAGTAATAGGTGCTAATGCCCGGGTTAACATTTACATAGACATCTGCAGCAAAACGATACGGAAAGAGTAAAATTCGTAGGTACCCCTGTTAAAACTAACATTTACTGTCACCGAGTCCTTACGGCCATATTCCCTAATTGATCCCTGAGATTTGGTGGGTCACCGACGTTTGGTACCCTTCGAGTCCCTGCGACCTTTGACCTTATCTCTGGGCCCCAAGGTATAATGCCCTCGAGCCAAAATTTTCCACCAAACCAGTAATTAGCACGTACTCTATTTTGTCGAAATTCAAAATCGAGTGGTGGTGGAAAAACCTGTAAATAAGTCGTTATGAACGACAATAAGTCGTTAAGCAACAACTTACACGATAGAGCTACATCGCCAGTTCTACTTTCGGCAATCTTTAATTGCACTTTTGCAAACAAAACATGCGAACTACGTTAGCTCTCGCAAAATCATCCACTTGCGTTACGTGTGCCACGTGGCGTTACGCAAGCCATAGGCAGCTAGACACGTCGACTTGCTCACATACAGAAGGAGAAAGAGATAGAGAAAGGGAGAGAGAAAGAGAGAAAAAAGAAGCATGAATGTTTCACTGGCACAGAGAGGGAACCGCGATCAGAGTGGGAACACCCTCGCAAAAATATATAGATGCACACAGCCAACATAAAATGCTTTTCATCATGCTATCATTTCTTTTCCATTCTGCTTTCATTTCATCGTTTTCCGAAATTTCACTTCAGCTTCATCACTCGGGCAGAAACTTTCATGACCGGAAAAAAATTCGTTTTAACAACTAACGTTCTGAATCAGTTTTTTTTTTTAATATCACTTTTACGGGTTAAAGCGGCAACCGACTGGCATCTGTAAGCTTGAGTTGTGTTTGACAGTTGGATGATTTCAATCCATAATCAGTAATGTTGTCACTAATTCTCGAATGCTTAAGTCGGTGAACGGATGAGAATTTTAAAGTTCTAAACAAAGACAGAGACCGTCGAACCAAGACTGTTTTTATGGAATGCAAGGAGAGCGGCCTATGATTCTTACGATCGATGTTGTGCTATGAACCATAAGACTTAAAGACAAAAGACGATTCTTTTCATAACGCTGATCACAAGGATCATTGACCGTTTCCGTTGCAGACTCTTCACGGGCCACATTGCACCGAACTCTTGTACCAACCAGTTCGCTACTACAAATTCGAGCGTTTCCCTTTCTTCTTAAGCAAGGCACGTTCGTAATGAATGTTGTATAATGGCGTAGCGCTGCCGGCGCCATTGTGTCGTTTTTATGGATTTCGAAAATTTTTGATCCTTCACTGGTGCTTAACCACCAGCACCAATGTCATACGCTTTTTGGCACATAGAAACTATTTGTGCCGATTCTCGAGCCTAACCGCACCTCTAATATTGTATTTCGATATATTCCTGAACTAACGGTGAATGCGTATTCTTACTGCGGTTTATATCCAACATCCAATATCCTATTTCGATTCGCGTTTTAATTTTTTTAAATTTCATTTTTAATCCCTTTTGCCGCCTCGCACGGTTTTTTTTTTGTTCTTCTGCTTGATTAGAACAAAGACCTCTCTTACAGCGACTTGTTACCAATTCGGCCATTAAGTGTTGACATACTTGTATCCGTTTCTTTGCAAAGGCCGGTTGGTCAGACCTCTTGCTATTCTATTTCAGATAGCTCTCAACGCGAAATGCGGCCGAATCAAACAGCCCATTTCAGTATCCGCTGTCTTTCGGCTTATTACTTGCCCATAGGATGGATGCAGAGTGCTCCATCTTCACTACGTGCACGATGTTCTGCATTCGTACTACATGTAGAGATGCAATTTAATGTACACTCATATAACCTCTATAATGTTCCAGTCACGCACCTGTTTCATTTGTACAGGTTTATTAGAGATGAGCTGTGAAAAAGCAGTAGAAGCTATAGTGTCCTTTATTGCGTATGACACGTTAGCCATCTGTCATGGGTGCATATCCAAACTGCCACGTCGTCAAACAGAAAGTACAGCTGCTCCAAAAGCAATAAAACAGTGCTGACTGCCAGATCTCCAAACTTTTGAAAAAAAAACAAAACTTTCACTCATTAAAGATAAGAAAAATTTTTTTTGAACGTAAATGTCATTTAGCGTTTTTGCTCGAAGCCGATAAGCGCTGACGTCGGAGGCGAAGGGAATCAAAAATTTAACAAAAATATCAACATTCACTTCCGCCCGAGCCTTTCCACCGAAACGTATACAGTGGGAAGCCTTTATGGCCTCTTCGGTTGTCTGGCTCTTACTCAGCTGTCGAAGACTGGTCTTTTTTTTTGCACTATAAGCTGCTCTACTGTCATTTTGCTTTGTCCGACCACACCGGAATTCAGTTGTTTTTTATTGCTGCATATAAGACACGACGACAAAACAGGAACAAAATAATAACACGTGACGGAAAATCACGACAAAATAACAAAAAGTAATTTCGTTACAGATAAGCAAGTCAGCTCGATTAAACAAGACAGTTTTAAACAAATGATCGTGTTTTATAAGCATCCTCTCTATTGTTCGGCAAAACAACTCAAAACGAAAAATATTTTCGGCAAAAAAATTTCTCGCGGTAATACAGCTTTCTTTAGCCAAAAAAAGAAATAACGCAATTAGCAAAACAAGGATGAAAACGTCCTTCTTTTGATGATAAAGTCGACCTTTTACTTGTCCTCTCAAAGAATCCCACAAATAAAACGTCCACCTTTTACTGGTTCCAAACGGATCCCAACGTAGTGCAAATTACCTCGTACACCTTTTACGTGCGCTCTCGCTTCTCCCCTTATTCCAAATCTTTGTAATAGTGAAGCAAAATTAGCGCAATCGAACAACTGAATAAGCGATTTCCAGTCGCACAGCTCACACATGAGCGGCAAATTAACGTTGGCATTGAATCGTCGGTGCGTCCATGCACCTGTATAGCAGTTTTTCACTCATGTTTTGGTCGTTCCTCTTGTTTTCGTTCGGTAGTGCTTTGCAGATGGTAGCGATATGCCACAAGTAGATTAGATTATCGCTTGTGGCAGGCTTGAAGTCATGCTCTCGCCACAGCAGGGTTAGGTTTCTGAGTTGACATCTTGTAAACTTCTGCAGAGTAAATGTTGTACTGCCTGCAGTACTTTCCTGCATTACTTTCCTTGAAAGACTGTTTATAGTAGGTACCTTTTACGTTCACTCAGAACTGAATGTTAAACCGGCTGAAGCTTAGAAGATGGCTTTCACGGAGAAGCGGAACTCCGTATAGCATGTGAGACAGTTTTTGAAGTTGT
Source organism: Toxocara canis (assembly GCA_000803305.1). Taxonomy (NCBI): domain Eukaryota; kingdom Metazoa; phylum Nematoda; class Chromadorea; order Rhabditida; family Toxocaridae; genus Toxocara; species Toxocara canis. The sequence goes on along the minus strand of JPKZ01022562.1, from coordinate 91,598 downwards.
AGGATTCTGACTACTGCCGTTGCAGTTGTTTTTGCTTTGTTATCGATGTTTTTAGCTTATGTTTGGGTTGTGATTAAAATGACGCGATGTGTTCAGTTTTGTTTGCATCAGTGCTTATCAAATTTACCAAATTTATTATCCTCTTTTCCATCTTGTTTTAATTATTTCCGACGGTAAACGGCGTACTCAGCGTAATGGGAAAGAAAGAGGAAGGCAGTGAGAGCATGCAATGAACGCTTGGTCGTTCGTGATAAGGGGAAAAGATTCCTTCTTTGAAGTGCTTTAAAATTGTGTGGAGGAGGGAGAGAAGAGGGAAATTTGGGATTTTCAACGGGGCGCTACCTATTTCTATGTGCTCTGTAATGTCCGTAGTATCTTTTTTTTTTCTCATGCTCGTCCGGTTTAAGAGTAATGGTTGTTTTAAAGTTCCGTTCCTCATTCGATTTCTTCGAAAAACGGAAATAATGGTCATAGGTTTAGCCTGCCCTGCAAGCGGGAGCGTAATTCTCAAAATCTGAGGGCAGGCTGTATCGTATCTTTTTCGAACGTTGCGAGTGTCAGATTCTAAAACCCATCAATATGAGCTTACCAAGCCAATACCTGCAGGTACCATTTTTGGAACACTTCCATAGCATCGGGAGTTGTAATTTCAGAATGAACGCAGAACTTTTTGTAATCAAAAATGATGTGGAGATTTCTATATGATGAAGGCATCATGCAGATGCAGGTGCAAGTGCAGTATTGTGAAAGACGTCGTCATTTTAAGGTGTGAGGCACGATGAAAGCAAAAGCGACGTTAAGTACCTTGAAGTTTTTAAGTTTTTAAAGTCTCATTGAATAGGAAGTATATTAATTGCGGCATTTACCATGAGAAATCATGTTCAGAGGAGTTCACTGTGATACAAATTCGAGATTAGAATATCGATGCATTGAACGTGTATGATGCTGAATGCAACGAATGAGAGACGAGTATTGTAGAGGATTTAATGCGATAAAGAGGGCGGCTGAAGCGAAAAAGATGAAAGCGGTTATCTTGGTGGGTGGATATGGGACGCGTCTACGCCCTCTTACGCTTACTCAACCAAAACCGCTCGTCGAATTCGCCAACAAGCCAATGATGCTTCACCAGGTTCGCAAAGCTTTTTTGCTCTATCCCGCCATATGCTTTTTGGATGTTTGCGAACCACAGTAACTTGCACAGTAGAAGTATGGCATGGAAATGGTTGTTCGCAAATTTGTCCGCTTTCACGGTTTTCGAATTTTTTGCGCTTTTTTGAGTTCAGAAAGTCGCGACTTCCATAGACCTCCTTTCGAAAGGGGCGAGGCTGGTTGAAGGACTCGATAGTTTGCAGAGATCGTAGCCTGTTAGCCATGAGCCTTATAAGAAATTCAAGCTTTTTTTGGTTTTTTGAAAAGAATCCGAATCGAATGAACTTATTGCCATAAAATTTTAAAAAAATCTTTTTTCTTTTTTGAAGCGCGAGTGAGTTTCCCTTGCTTATTCTACGTGTCTATGTCTTTATGTGGTTCATTCGTAGTATTATATGGTTTGGCAGATGAACTGGTCTTGATTGTGGGCGTATTCAAGTAGTTGATTGTTTAATATGCCCTATAGAGAACTTAGTTTTTTTCGCGCACAACCACCAGGCGGGGAATGGAGAGGAGGGAGGGCGGAGCGAACAAGCCGAATTTCCCCTCCATCACTTAAACAATTTCAATCAGTTGCCTTAGCCAATCGAAAACAGAACGCTGTTACCGTATATGAGGAAGTACAGAAGTATAACTTATTTTGAACGGTCACTCGACAGTCACCTTAACTTCTCGGTTTGCTTCAGCCAAAATGCGTCGCAAATGACGTCATCATGCGATGCGTCTTTCCAGAGGGTATGATCACTGCAGGGTAGCCGCATTGTTTTTCCCCACCCGAAATTCTTGCTTCACATTTTGAATTTAGATGCTGTGTTTCAGATTCAAGCTTTGGTAGATGCTGGTGTCGATACAGTGATCCTTGCAGTAAGCTATCGGGCTGAACTTTTGGAAAAGGAAATGGTCGCCCAAGCTAGTAAGCTGGGTTAGTGTTTGTTTCTTCGTCTTCATCGTTTCCGTATCATGCTTTGCACTGCCACTCGAGCCGTTCGAGCAGCACTTTCATCGTTTGAGGCTAGGTAAAGGAAGAAGAAGGGGGAGGGAAAAAAAAAACTAGGTTTCTCGCAACCAGTATTTTTGAAGTTTTAGTACTGTTTCTGAGAAAGCAATGATATAGTATAAGAGTGTGGCTTCAATACTTATTTGATGGAGTGATGCCAGCAGGAGTTCTCAGTAAGGCTAAGCGTGAAGGAGAATTTGGAAAAAATTATTAGTTGTAATATGGTCCGCACCCCTGACCCCAGAAGTTTAGATTTTCAGCACATTGTTGGAAGCATATTTTCATTACTGGACCTTACTTCCGGAAATTTTTATTCTGGAAGTGGAAATTTGGACATGAGGTTAAAGTCGGGTGTTGGTAGTGGTAGTAGTTGTTCCATTGCGGCGTTTAGAAAGCAAGGTTTCCATAAATGAAACAGCTGCGATGCCGAACGATTGCAAATTCATGCGATCTCTCTATGGTTTATCTCTCTCATAAACGCCGCAAAGTATACACGAAATGTTACGAAATTCAGAAAATATTCATCTAGCTGTGGAATGTTTCAGCGCGGCACTGCATTGCTTTAGCGTTCAAAGTGTGACAATTGCTATGAGTATTGTTAATTTTTATTGCCAGCTGAGCTTCTGGATCTAAAAGACGTGAAATCAATTTTAAGGTATCAATGTGCATTTTTCTGTGGAAGAAGTGCCATTAGGAACGGCAGGACCGTTGGCTTTAGCGAAGGATCTGTTAACTGGCGATGAACCGTTTTTCGTGCTAAACTCGGACGTTATTTGTGAGTTCCCGTTTCGCCAAATGATCGAATTCCACAAACGTCACGGTCGTCAGGGAACGATCGCTGTTACCAAGGTTGCTTTCTGTACCATTCGTTGTTCGACGCCCAATGTTTCGAGGGACGCTGGTTGTGGCATACCGTGAGTTTCTGCTTAGTTGGATCCTTGCGCGTTCGGTTGGGGGTGGGAAGGGGTGAAGACGTTCCGAGCAGGTCTGGTGGTAAGAATGCATTCACTCGGACGTCATTCCTCACTTGGCTTTTGCCAGTGTCTGATCAAGGTCGATGATGAAGTAGACGGGGAAAGCACCGGTGAAAGTTTTACGATCTTAACATCTACCACTTCGCTGCAAGATCCTGGATCCTTTAGCAGGGCTTCATTCTGGAAAACTTGCATCGCAGAGGATTGGCTGCGATGTATTGCAGTTTGCGCCATATCCCCTCTGCTGTTGCTCCTCATGTTCGCTCGCTATCAGTCAAGTGGACTTCGCCATATGAGAGTTCTGGAGAACACAGGGGCGACTTATAGTTCCCCCTTTCCATCACAACCCCCCCCCCCCCCCCCTCCCCTTCTCCTTTTCCTGCCCCTTCTCCTTCACACTTTTCATATCTGATTGTGGTACTTCGGTCCTAATCCAACGTTACTATAATAAAGCAAATCACATGCGAACTTACTAGTTGTCTCGGAAAAACGTGTTATTTTCAATAAATTATTGACGTGAGCCTACACAACTATTATGGCCACCGAACGGTCCGTCAGTGCTTGAATGCTGTAATATGTAAACAAAAATATTGCGCAGTTGATAGAAAATGGAACAAATGGCGATATTGGAACAAATTTCTCACAACAACTGCCCTAAACGCTCATACTATTTGACAGTTATTTTTGCAACAATAACAACGAAAAATTAAACTGCATTCCAGTAAGCCATTTTTTGAAGCAGGGTTCTGATACAGCCGGTAACATAACACTGAACAGGAGATAATTTATGGAGAATTTCAATATATCGCAGGTATAGTCAGTTGTTGATATTGCTGACTGGTTCAGTGGAAAAGAAGAAATTCCATAAACATCAAAGCGTCTCACACTTAGCGGATGAAAGTATTCAGCATGAATCGTCTCACATTCAGTAGACAAAAGTAGTCAGTATAAATCAAATACTTCGACAATGATGTCGGAGCTGATCTTTTGACGTTTTTCGTTCAAACTCACTGCGCTTTATTTAAAGCAGAAAACATCGCGGACTGTCCGTAAAGTGATGTTTAGGACCGTAGCAAATCGAATGCTACGGCATTCGCGCATATAGGGAACATGCGATTGCCTCACGCTTTTTTCGCAAACGTATTTTCAAATCTCAACGTCTTGCAGATATGACGTACACCTTACTTCTGTGTGCTGCGGTTCATTGTTAGAATTTATTATACAAACAACATAAACGAGGCGGCGAAATGCTCGCAAGAACGGAGAAGCGCTGTTGTTGAGGTGAGTTCACTCGATTTCATCGTCTATGAAAGGCCAGTCGGCAGCGATTTCGAAAAAGACACTTCGCATAGAGTCGGGCGTTTGGAGCGTACTGCTCGGTGAACTCTTAAAAGCAAACCATCGTATGCCTTCGTTGATGTTAACAGGGGAGAAAATTTGGGTGATCCAGAGAAAACAGTACAACGGTTTCCCTTCCCCCCCCCCCCGCCTCCTCCACCTCCGCAAAAACGAAATTGTTCCCTAGAACAAGATGCAGAAAATCCACGGTGAAGCTTCGCTCTTACTAGTAAAATTTTGTACGATCCATTTCCAAATCTATTTTTTTGTCAGCCCAACCATCTCCCATCACAGCATCCGAAAATCGTCAGCATATTAATGAATTTTCTTACAGCACTTTAATTTCTTAAAGCTTCAAATCTGGTGGCTTATATTTCCGATCACACTGTTGCCGTACGTTTCCTTTTTGCAACTTCAGAACTGTAATACACTTCTACTGAAACTGCAAAGATGAAAATAACGAAGTGACTTAGTAATTCGAGGACTACCTTAAATTCAGACAACAAGTTATAAGCGCTCCCGGAAGCAGGGATATTCAGTATGCGTCGTTAGGCATTTTCAACGTCTACCGATTGGTCCTGCGACCGAAGGAACGACCGCTTAAGCGAATTCTGATTGCTGTCAAAGTTCGCCATTACAATGAAATTCGTTTCCACGTCTTCCTTCCCCCTTCCTCCTTCACACCCCCCCCCCGCTTCCTTCTTCTGAGTAGTTGAAAGCTGCTTCAAACCGCAATTAAAGTTTCTTTCACAAAAACTGGGAAATTTATCCGGGTGACTAAAGTAAGCTGCTAACAAAACACGTGCAATCCGAAAAAGAGCTAAACTTCATCAAAATAAAAACAAACGAAGAAAAAGTAGCTAAACTTCATCAAAACAAAAACAAACGAAGAAAAAGTTTAGAAATTAATGAAGGTCGGAAAAAATAAGTGTCTTCGATTATTAAATCTCAATTATTCGCCTCTTTCTTTTTAAAGTTAAGATATATTAAAGTGTAGTAAAAGTTCCCCGCCGACTTGGGAACGCTTCTGTTTTTGGCTATTATAGTCGATTTTAGATGATTGTTTTTCACGAATTTGTTGTTATTCGGTAAGGTTTTCAAGGCGGATATAAATTTCTGCTTGAAGGCGACTTTGTAAGTGCTTTTATAGGGTTATGATGTTGTCAGAAAGATGCCTCGGAAAGTGGCGCTTCCTCGCTGACCTAATTTATCAATGAAAAATGTGCTTAATGTGGAATCTGCACCCCTAAAAGCCGCGCAGTTGGAGTCTGACTTCAGCGAGGATCACATGAACCGTGACTGTAGAGCTCGATCTCGTTGAAGTCAGCGTCAGGAGGGACTCAGCGTTTTATAACGCGTCAGCATTCACCAGTACACGGTTTCGTGCAGTGCAGTTTACACTTACTTTTGAAGGTTGTGTTGAACAGTACAAAAACTTGTGGAAACAGTTATTGAAACAATTGGAAAAAGTCAAAAATAGAAGTGCCATAAAATCGGCAGGGACTCTGCTAAACCGCCCTAAGTTCCGCGCTTTGCAGTCATAGTTTACAGCTGATATGTAGGCGAATTTATATGGGCGGTGGCATTGACCGGTTGTTTGCCAAATTTGATACATAGGATTTTGCGTTCAGTCGGTTCGCTAACTTAGAGTTTATCCAGCTATTTGACTGTTAAAGTCATCACAATTTAAAAACAACCAACGTGTAAAACTCATTCAAGAATTTACTGAGTCCCCCTAAGTGCGACCTGTGAAAAAGTACTATATCACCGTAACTGATAGCAATTTCCGACCTCAGATGAGTTGAACGTCGAAGCAAAGAAAACGCAACTTCGCGAATTTAGCCTAAAGCGAATAGCTGCGAAATATTATCCTCATACAGCCGAAAAGACAAACTCTCCTCTTTGAAGTTATTCCAATCTCCACAACTGCACAAATGGACCGCAAGACAGCTCTTCCGCTGCTGATATTATATACTGCTATTTCGTTACCTACTCGATAAGTGGCATAGAAGAAGAGAAATGCGTTTGGCATTGCACTAGTTGAACTCATACGTGGGTATGGTTTCTCCCATCCCATCCCTTCAATGGAGAATGACCCGCAAGTTTCAAGATTTTGGGAGTAGGCGAAAATGGCAAAAATTAGTACGCTTAGTGGAGCAAAGCGAGCCAGATGTTTTTGAGGCAAGCTCGGCGAAATGAGCCGAAAGAAACCTCGTCGGTGATTTTCAATTCTGCGCAACATTTTACAGTTTTTTTTCGTACCTTCCGTTCATGTCGAGTTGGGATACAGCATGACCCATTTCGTACTTTCCCGATATATGGGAACTCCGATATGAACGAAATGCGCGCGTTTTCGCGTATTGTTGTTGTTTTGGATGCCTCGTATACTTCAAAAAACAACTTTGCTTGTTAAGTTGTTGCAAAGTAACGCACTATTTTGGCTACAGTTCTCATACAGGTAAAAATTATGCATGCAACGGTCTAGAGCAACGAACTTCGTCTTTGCGAAGTTTTGATGGCCAAGAGAAGATGCGTGATGAAACACTGGCATCATTGCCAGAATCTACGCTTGACGACGATCGTATCATCATGCGTCGTACCGAGTGCGCTAAATGCGTTATCTGCTCTCTGCAAACAAAATCAATCAAGAGAGCTGAAATAAAAATGAAAAGTTATATTAGTATTTCATTCATTTTAAAATATTTACTCGTATCAATGGGCTGGCAGTAGCTCAGTGGTAGAGCTCGCGCTTCGTATACGGGAAGACCTGGGTTCGATTCCCGGCTGCTTCCCCGACGGATCGCCAGCGGGTTGACCACCAAGCGTTCCCGAACTGGTCAAAACTATCATGCGTGGGCATGGTTGTCAGCTGCATCGATACGGGAGTGGATGAAATTACAGCTGCGTTTGCATCCCTTTACTCGTATCAATGAAATAACATTCCAGAATGTTCGTCTGAAGAGCACTCGTTCTTGTCTCGGCTTATATCAGCAGTATGCTAACCCCTTGGCAATGGTCTGCAAAGTTCCAGAGTACTTTTCCAAAAATTCCCTTTTGATTCTTCGGAACACGAATCTGAAGATGCTAAAGCGGACGGCAAACAAAGCGTCAAGTCGCATGTTTATTCGAAACACTGAATTTATTTCTGACATCTTAACAAATGGAATGAAATTTTCAGCAGAGCTCGAGAGTTGTTCAAAGAATTGTATTTAATCTGTGGTTAATGGGTAATATTGTTACTAAGCAGCTGTGCACGGTCCTATATTTTTTGGTAATGTTGTGCTGAGTTCAAAGGAATTTCAGGAACCCTGCACTTCTCTTGCTTGCTCTTCCTCCTTCTCTCCTTCTCTTCGCTTTCGTTTTTTTTTTTTTGAGGATTGTTTAGTCTTCCACTGATTTCTTTTTTTGAATTTAGCACTTGTGTGAAGCTTTGTTTTTGCCCGTATTAGTGAAGAATGATCAGTGTAAAGGAGTGGGAGATGACGAACCGAGCGGGAGATGGAATACTTTGTGAGAAGGGTTTAATCGTTAATCATATGTCAAAACCGAAATACTTATGACCACATTAAAGCACCACGTAACACTTAATGTTTGCACAAATGCAGTGACAGCTGAGCTCACGATGCTGTCGTTCAGCCGCACACATTCATACAAGTCATTCGACGCTATGGGCGCTGTTGAAGGCTAAACGGGATAGGGAGACGACGAAAACGTGCGTCAATGGAAACTTTGGTACCGTTTCCTGATAAAATTTGTATTCTGTAGGCTTTCATGATTTCTGCTTTCTTCGACGCCCTTTCCGAATTTTTCGCGCATGTTGGAAACCGTTCCATGCGACCAAGCACGATATGGTTCACGCTATTTGCGGATGCCGAACACACACCTGCGGATAGCTGCCATGACGTTAGCGGACAAGAAACTTTGAAAATGTTGATATTACGCAAAGATTTTCCAAGACGTTAGTTTTCTTATTGGAGCCGACTAATCGAAAACGCATTCAGTGGCATTCAGTGGCGTAA
>JPKZ01022562.1:49333-59540 GCA_000803305.1 Toxocara canis | reverse complement strand
CGATCCCCTCCCCCCCCCCCCCCCCGTATCATTTTCATTCGACTTGCTTTGAGAGTCGCCCTAATATAGTTTAAAATTGCGTCATACGTTTCCAAGTTTTCACACCGAAGTCGTCAGAGAGACTACCACTCCTCTAAGAGATTTATCACACTTGAAGTATATCATAGAGTTATTTTACAAACTGAGAACCGTTTTTTGACAGACTGTTTGGTCAATCGATAATTTTCGTGGAGGCTTATACCTGCGGAACGTAATCGATTTGTTGTTTTCGAGCTATGATTATGGTAAGAGTGAAATACATAAACAGCTTCGTATAATCTGAGTGTGTATTTGTGAAAGCACAGGCAAGCAAGCAATACTTTTGAATCGATTCGGCTAACAGTTAGCCGTACTTGTTCCAAGCACGCACCTATCGTCTGCCACACAGCTGTTAAAATACGTCACGTGTGTTTTGAGCAGAAGCTGCCGTTTAATTATATTGTTCGATCAATCACAATTACACACCAAAAGGCATATTATAAATGCAAAGTTGCGCTTTTCCATTTAAGAAAACGATGCTCGTATAATTATAGCAATGACGTGCGTAGAAATTCTTATCGAAAAAGAAAGCCGAACCGCTGATTTCAGTAAATCGCCAGTGAAGGCCAACAATACCCAAACATACGAGAATTCAATTTTTGAAAAGTTCGGGCCATGAATCGTGAAATCGCGTTGACAGATAGTGCTCCTCAATGCTCTTAGTTGTTTTTGAATGGTTTCTAGAGCGAAGAGGGGAGTGAAAGAGGCAGTCACCCTTTGTATCCATCCTTTGAGGTCGCCTATTAATATTCCCTTCAGGTTCGATATCAAGACGATAGCAATGATCTATTTTGTGGTGTCGAATGATTGCTGGTAACCGAATTGATGGTTTAAACTAAAGTCAGTGCATGCGCATTCCATGTAACAAATAGGATGAAATATATCTTTCAAAAAAATCAATTTGTCCAGCTCACAATCCTGTTCAATAAGAAGTCGATCACTACGATTTTTGATCACACTGATTGACAATATGAATCGAGCATATAATTTCCCGAAACAACGTACGTAAAACGGATGAAATGCAACCAAATTCGGATGTTGTGATAATTTATTGGAGTTGTCGACTCGTTCAGTGGTTTTTGGCGCGCATGTGTGCCGCATTTTGTAGTATTGTGTCACGTAATTGCCAAATAGGTGTTGCAAATGTGGTATCGCTTATTGTTGTGCGCAAATTACGCAAATTCTTTTCTGCGTTCTCCGTTGCGTTCGTTATTCGCTCTCTTCACATACACACATACACATACATTTATGCACAGTACGAAAAACAATTCATTCGTAATCCGTTTTTGAATAAATGAGTGCATTTTCAAATGATGCAATATCGATTGGCCAAGCGGATTCAACAATTAGTGCTCATTCTCGAATCGATTGCCCAAATAGACTAACACTGAGTGAACGTCTTTTCTTTACTGATGTCCCAAAGAACGATTCGAGGGATTGAAAACGTCGGCTTTACACCGTTTTTTTTTGCGTCGCCTAGTTGTAAAATAACAGTTTCATCTGAGCAGCTTACATGAGATCTGTGAAAATTTTTATCATATCGTTCCAGTCGCGTTTCTTCGTGAATTTTCTTCGTTTACCAATGAATACTGATTGGAGTGGAGGGGAGGAGAGGAGTACAGGGAGCCAGACAAGACGAACGTTGAGGCATCGCTCATTATGATGGAGCCAGCGAACAATGCTCACTCGATCAACAGAATAATTTAATGACGCATAAATACGTGCAAAAGCGAGTATGACGAAGTACGCGCGGTTTTTTGAACGACAAAAGTTTGATGGCTGAATTTAGTGTCTCCATTAAAATAAACGGAAAAATACACGCGATTTATTTATGCTTCTTATTTTGGCTTATAAAAGCAAAGCACATCCTTAAAATTCAGTACTTGATAACTTTCGCACACTACTTTAGCATGACAGAGTACAGAATAAGTTAATCTGATGTGGTAACAGGGGTGGGCAGTAGTTAAGGGCATGAACGAGAGAAGAAAATACCGAAGTGCCAAATATGTGAGATGTGCAGAGTTTGTCGGCGAGTGGTGCCCCGAATATAAATCAGTGTGCATGCACTTCCCATGCACGACCCCCACATACGACTCCATTTCAACAGGCCGACGTGTACCGTATACTCGAAAACGTGTGCCACGTCGACTTGGCGAAGCGAACGAGTCTCACGCATTACGTCGACATGCTCTCGTGCGATCTATGTCTATTTCATCGCATGCTTTTGCCCACTCTGCCTTTCTCACCTTCTCTCTACCTCTCTCTACCTGTTTCTCGACTTCTAATCTATTCCCTTTCATCACGCGTCGTTGCGAAACAATGCAAACTTTTTCGTACTCACCGTTCGACTTCGACGACCCGCTTATGACTTCAGTGGAGAGCACTGAACGTTTCATCGAACCGTACCTGATCGATATTCAGAATTAGGTCGCAATTGCCCAGAACGGTCGAGAATCCGCAAAAAAACGGCAACATGATTTCGGAAAATGGTAATCGATTAAACCGACTTGCAACTGAGTGATCGTAAAACGGATGTCTTCATTGTTTTATTGTGCTGCTGTGTTTGTTCACGTCATAAATTCAAACCCGAACTATGTTAAAGTAACTTTGCACTATCTACTTCAAACGCTGATGTGTTCCTGGAAAACCTATACAGTAAATCTTTGTTCCATGTGAAAAAAAAATTTATTTTTTGCTTCGAATGAATCGATAGAATTTTTTGACTGCATCGACCAGATTTCTTCAACGAGTTTTCATGGGACATTTCGAAGGAAGCTTAATTAATGAGTGGAACTTTCCGTACGTAAGTTAATTTGGAAAATAAAATACGGAACACCTTCGGGTGCTGGATCACTTAATGGCCAACCACATTCCAACTTATGATTGATGCGACAAAATACAGCATTGCTGCAATAGCGTCGTTGTAAGTTCGCGTTTTTCTATCGATAAAAAACCTTTTGAAGATGCGCTCCTTGCGTTTGGCTTTTTTGCCCGGTTCCTCATTAAGTGCACCCAGAATTCATATCAGAGACCACCTTGTGATGTACTCTTGAAACGAATGCCGCCGCTTGCAGTCACAATGATGTCTGTCTCACTTTGTTAGATGTGCGAACAGTCATTCCCGGCGGCTTCGAATTTCGTTGTTTTTTTCATTTTCTTCGCTCCGTCCACAAATCATTGACCTGTGCACTGACAACGGTATATGGTGGCATCTGAAAATATTCAAGCAGTAACGGGTAAAACGTGCCGACGATAGGTAGGGCATCTGCGAGGGGGAACAAAGGTCAATGATTCGAGTTCATCTTAAACTCGTCAGCGTATGTTGAATGTGAGCTAGACTAAGGTTGGATTAAGCTTGCAACGTTAGCTGCCCTGTACGATGTAAAAGCTGAAACATTTCACATACCTTCCTCACGCGCACAACCGTTTAGGAATGTTTCCGTACACGTTTCTGTTGCTTTCGAAAAGCAACACTAGCAACAGTGGAGCGTTGGCAACATTTTCGTTTACAAGCAACTGATATACAGACTCATGAAGACGTAAAACGTGATCGTGCGCCAAAAACATTTTTTAAAATTTTTTGTGCCAATGACGTCATCCAAGCGTTCGCATCGTCTCGTAAAGAGGGAAAAAATATATAACAAAGACACATCTCCTTAGTGGGAGTGAAAAAAACGATAATGCAGCTGCATCATATGTCATATACTGCTAAATCAGTTAGTAACGTTATATGGAATAGTGATGTTAAAGATACCCAAACTTAAAATTATCGGCAAGTCCGTGTAAAATAAAACGGAACAGCTTACTGTAATCCACATAATATTACCAATTTTTTTTCATTTCAGGCGTTCTAAATTAACCCTAACCATCTTCTATTCATCATCGTTACATTCCATCTCCCCTACGCCCCATAAGAAACATTTGGTGCACATGGTAAATCAATATCACACTAAGATCGTATAAGACAAGAAAATGAGGTTGTCGATGGTTCGGTCTATTAGTGTAGTTTACTGATTTATATTGCTGTTTGCGAACATATTCAAATCTATATTAGTCTATAACATACGGGACCCGTAGACGATCCATATGTTCTTTGGAACAACCATTAACGAAATCGGTTTACGCATCGTTATGTAACGAATAAATAGTTTCAGACTTATATCAAGTCAGCTTACAAACGACATACTTTCGAATTAGGTTCTTTATATGATGATGATGATGAAAATTTTGTTATAGTGGATATCGTTTCAGAAAAAATATTTGTAAGAGGATTTTTTACTTTCAAATCAGCCACGAAACCGAACGCTTAGGAAAAATTCTGCTGGAAAAACAGAAAAATTTTTGAACATTTTTGAGTGCGCGTACGATGCGACACGTATGCGCATCACAAAATTAAAATATTGCCGATTTAAATTTGAAGCATTGATTTTTGCTTTGAAAGACAGGAAACGACAACCTTTTATTGTCGACAAGCTTTTGTTTGTCTATATTTTCATCGTACAACTTACCTTTATTCAGAGTTCTTTGGCGAACTATTTAAATTATATTGGTCAGTGATTGCCTCCACAAGTTTTATACGATTAGGTACACACAGAACAGAGGACAGCTGTATACGGTTTGTTTAGCAAATAAGAACAATAAGATGACTCGTTGCGTTGTCATAGAGACGATACGGTTAATGTATGCGAAAAAAAAAAGATAGTGCGTTTGCAATGTACGCGTCAGAAGTAAACGTTCACAACGATATTTCTGTTCTCAATGAGCTACGAGTCAGCACAATCTAACCTCACGCCTAACCTCACGCCACAGTAGCAAAATATTAAGTATTGCAAAATCAGGCATCTTGTTTTCGGAGAAATTTTTTCTAACTACATAGATCGTCCAATGCTGAGGAGTTAAAGATGTTCACGTATTACGTTTAGGGAATGGACTATCTTTCATAGGGCGGCACATGTGCCGAATATAAGAATTTGTTCGTTCGACCGTACAGTGAAGGAATGCAGTGGTTCATTAAATTCTGCTCGTTCGTCGTAGCAAATGACAGCACTCATCCTTCTTGAGACGGTGCAAAGCGCTTTTTTAATAAAAAATTTCTGTGGAACCAGTCCAGCCCCCCCAACCCCTGTAACGTTGTGAAACACTTGTAAACCAATGGACTGGTTGAAAATATGAATACATAAACGGCTGGTTCAGTTGAATGAGTGAGAATTATCGTCCTGGGGTTGAATGACACTCTTTGCCTTAGCTCAGTGTATGGATGTATAATTGTGAACCCTTCAACTGGTTAAAAATGCAGCGCCATTTTTGTGCGAATTCAGGTGTTGTTTAAGAGATGCGTAAGTATATTTTGTGCGGTGAAAAGATGAACAGTGGCAAGGTGAAATGAAGGGTGGACGAGCTGGTTTTGCAGATTGCAGCGACGATAGACGAGTAGCAACAATGCCAACGAAATCAATTGTTGCGAATAAAACGTTGTAAGTGGCAAAAAAAAAAATCGCCGTTTGTTTTTGCCAATTCAGATTACACTAGCGCAGTCAGTGTCTTTACTCTCGTATTATACGTTATCGCTAAGTACTGTTGATAATGTACTGCGAACCTGAACTGCATTTTGACGAAATCCGAAAGCACGCTTCTGGAACGCCTTGATCGAGGCTGCTGTAAAGCAATAAATGACGAACAAACTGATTCAAAGCACAGTCGCTCGATCGCTTGCTTTTTATTCTTTTAAGAGTTCTATCGCGTTCTACCTTTATCGTTTAGGTCATTTGAACCTGATATTTGTTCTCAAATAAGCCGTTGTTTCGTCCAAGATGCTACGTTTCTAATAATATACAGTTCTAATCGGTCGATTGACTCGTATGCGCTTTCTCTAAGATTTAAAAAAAAATCTGCAGCCAGCGCTAATCCGCATTTTCATGAAATGACTGGAAGTACTTATTGCTTGAGTGATTCATATAACGGTTGTTTATAAAGTTGCCGTATAAATGACACATTTGCAGGCTTTCCGCATATCTGCAATCATTAATGATGAGATGAAGAAAAAGAAAAATCACTCGTGAAAAAGAAGCATAAAATCTATGTGAACGCACTTGAACACATCCACATATGTGAGCTCTACAACACAATGTTAGCGTGTTAGTATTGTCATTATTAGCGTGTTACATTTATATGTTTTATATTTTAAAACGTTTTAACTTACTCATTTAATTTTGTTCCTAATAAACCGTCATTATTCGATGATCGTGTAATGCACAAATTTATAGTACATATATATTGCGTCCGCAACCGTTTATATAAAATCGTCGGACTATTTATACACAATCTTTCAGCAACAAAAGACAGCATCGCAATTATAGTTAACTTAATCATCGTTATGCCAAACGAAGTGTAAAGAAAATCCTAAAAATAAGATTTTCACATCAGTCATTATGAGTCAACTATTCATTTTTACCTAATGATATTTGCTTCGGGCGTAAACGTATGGATTTGGCAGCCAAATGTTCGGTAATTCTGACGCACTCGGCTATCATATTTTGGTAGAACTAATTAAAACTTTTAAACTTAATGTGTTAAAATTTTAAACGTAACGTATTTTAAACGTGTTATCAGAGTAAACTTTTAAAGTTGTTCTAACTTTTCTTCTAATGCTTGTGATAAGGAGATAATGATTAATTGACAAATTTGCCACATTCGGAATTGGCTTGCAATAAAAACCATTTTGATTACTGATTATGGCGAAATAAGCTGAGCTCTTCTATGACTATCGCAATGAAATTTGTGCTAATTTTTAAAGCACTTATTATTTCTAGTGTTTCGCTGTTTTTCATCTTAGCGTTAATATCAGCAGGACTGTTTTCTCTGGATGGTCTTCCTCTAGATCAACTGCTTTTTGCTGAATGATTTATAGAGCGATTCATTCTAAGTGCCTGCTGGCGTCCTTCGAAATTTGGGTCAGAGAGTAGAAATGAAACAAATGTTTGTGGCGCAACAGATCAGAGTTTAACCACTTTACCATACGACCTACTTCAAATACACTTTGTCTTAAACCAGTGATTTTTTACTCTGACAAAGAATACTTTAAGGAGGACAAAAGACAACACTAATAAACTGATCAATAATTTTGTGAAAAGTGATTAAACTCGCGGTTATTCTAAACTCACGAGTCATTGAGAGATCCCACTATTGAGAATCGAAGCGAATTTGTCACCCTACTTCAACGGGCAGTGCTGAATTTCCCAACATTGCCAAAACATAAGCAATACTTTCTTATGAAGGTCAAACCATAGACCTCTTATTCAGTAAATCGCTCGAATCATTGTTTTCTATCTTACAGGCAGACAAAAGACAGCGAGAAGTTTTGTGGGAGCATTTAGACAAGAAAAGCGTGACGCTGCAGTCGGCACGTTTTTAAGGCATACAGCAACGTCTAGAAAAACGGAGCCTGAAATATCTCTTAGTACATCTTCCAAGGTACAGATACGGTAGAGTTATAGCAAAAGAGCGTAAAATCAAATAGTACCATAAAAATCATATACGATGAAACACCCTGAAAGTGTTTTAAGAGCAAAATAGAAGTGTGTGATGCTCATGTGTGGTCTTCTTTTCCCACATTAGTTTTTATATGCTTCGTGATGTTTATACAGCTCTTCTGACCTTATAACAAATCATTTTACAAAATATATCACTTCTTACAACAAAAATCAAATCTGAACTTTTCCTCTCTTCGGAAACATACCGGGTTTTGTAGGAGTCAAAATTTATGAAAATTAAACATTTCATTCAGTAGCACTTAATCTAATCCAGTTCAAATAAGTTATTGTCGTCTTAAGCGAACGAGTTTCAGAGTTACACCATTAGAGTGATCTTGCCTTCAGATTCTCAAGAAATAACAATGATTCAGTGTAATGTGCAATGCATAATTAGTCAGTAAATTTGGTAGATCCACAAACTTGATACGAGTTGGACGAGAAGTAATTAAAAGCAGTGACATTTCCAAAGGACCTTAAAACTTGAAACAACGATGCCGGTATCAGTCTTGTCAGTGAGGTATTTGTCGATCCCCAAAAAGTTTGCAATTCATTCAAAATTGTTCAGTACTATGCTATTTGGCGCAATTATGGGACAGATTGCTGACAATGGATGTGATAAAGGAATGTTCCAAATTCGATAAGATAACAACCACTTGGCTGAGCCACTTGTTGACTCTGGTAATCTCTATAAACAAATATATATTTAAGAACACTGCTGTTTTTAAGAACACTGTTGTTTCGCAGACGCATATTCGATAAATATTCGTATAAGGTGCATTGTAGCTGAGACCGTATATAATGCATCAAGGAGTTTTAATTATATGGTTTATTTTGGGTAATATGGTTTAATTACCCAAGTTTGAGCTTGCTGTGCTATGGTTATGGCTCAAGGAGCTGGAACGTCATAAACTTATTATACCATCTCTCCTCGACGCATTATATACGGTCTCAACTATAATCTACCTTATACAAATATCAATCGAATATGCGCTTGTGAAACAACAAGGTTCTTTAAACATATACCACTGAGAGTGTCTAGAGTATCGATTGGTCATGCTTGGCCTTTAATTGCTCTTCTTGATTGTTTAGGATTTCTTAAACAGTGATAATGAAAACTTTCACTTGTCCAGTTTTGCCTCTTTTTATCTTCATCAACATTCGTCGAATTCATGCTGATCTAAAACGAGTTCTGGACAAATATTATAAATGAACAATGCGAATGCAGCATACTTCGTTGGAACCATATTTAGCCCTGAAAACTACTTTTTTTTTCCTTTTTTAAAATTAAACCCTGAAAATTACGAAGTTGATCCGTTCTCACAATGCAACGTTGTGTGCTTTACGTCACAAGCACCAACTTTTGTGCATTAAATGACACTATCTTGCACTCGTAAACGTTCTGGTTAGCTACGCTTTACATCTTCTCTTCGTATACTTACTACAGTTTCCACTTTTACTTGGCTGCTAACTGAAGGGCGCTTGTCTCAATACCAATTTCGAGCGCAATTCGGCGCTCTTTCGGCAACAATGACAAGAGCACGCATATTTGATGACGTGGTTTTGCAATACGGCGGACTGAACTGCGCATATATCGGAAAAGCAGCTCCGCTCATTTAACGTACGCTACACCGAACAGCTTCCGTAAAATTTACTGATTACGTCTCTCAACAAGTCTATTGATAAAGTACCTTTCAACAGAGCTGCAATGCCTAGGAGGAGCGATTTGAATGTGGCGCATTTAGCCTGAATAAGTGCAATGTTGGGCGTGGCAGATGTGAGCCAATCAGTTGATGGGGTGGGCAAGGAGAGGCCAATGAGCGCCGCCCACGAGTAGAAAAGGAATGTGAGGGCGGCGAACCGGGGACGTCGATTGCTGCATCATTCGGTCCGTTCAGCGATGTTCAAGTTGGTCGCTTTTGGCATATTTGTCGCTATCGCGGCGGCGGGGGCGGCATACGAAGAGGAGGAGAACGTTATCGTTATCACTAAGGTACGAGTCATTCTAATCATCAGTTTTCGACATCATGACGTCACGCACTTGAAGCCGGTCGGTCCACGCCATCATTAATTCATGCATCGCACGGATTTATTGTTTCTCCGCGATGTGTGCGGTCGACTGCCGAGGAACTGTTGCGCGTCAACTCTGTTGCAGTCGTAGACTGCTCTCTTTTTCGTCGCTTGTTGACTTTCCGAATTCGTTTCAGTTGCTTTAAGCTGTTGTTGTGAACAGAAGTGTGAGCATTTATAAAAAGCAAGAAACGCCGAGTTATTTCTGCCTGAATATTGTTGAGGCAGAGAGGTGTGAGTTCTGTTCTTGAGAACTGTGACCATTGCGTGAAGTGGGCGCTCATTAAATTGAGCGTTTTGTTTATTTTGCGGCTCCTGTTGAACTTTTTTTTTTAAAATTTTCTGCGTTACTGCAGCCAGCTTTTTTCATACGGTTGCCGAAGTACAAAAAGCTCTGAAGGTTTACAGTGTATCGGAGCTGGTGTCTTTTTGGTAGAGTGAGATCCACGGTTCGCTTCTTTCTTCCTCTGCTCACCGAGGAACTTTTATTTCCTCCTTCGGGGTTGCAGGTTCTCTGATATCCCCACGTCTTC
>JPKZ01022562.1:1172-48771 GCA_000803305.1 Toxocara canis | reverse complement strand
TGTACTCCCATTTCCCTCCAATCCTCGTGCTTTGGACTACCGGATCTTTTTTAAGTGTTCTATTAGTAATAGCTTCCACTGAAATGCACCTCTATCATACAGTTGTACAAAAAAGTATCTTTTTGGAAGGGAAACTTTCGTTTGTGTTTCATAACTGGTGAGCGTGCGTTCAGGATAATTTTGACGAGGTGGTGAATGGTCACGAGTTCGTACTCGTCGAGTTTTATGCGCCCTGGTGCGGACACTGCAAGGCGCTCGCACCCGAATATGCCAAAGCCGCCACGCAGCTGAAGGAAGAGGACAGCCCGATCAAGCTCGCTAAATGCGACGCCACTGTTCATGGCGATCTGGCCGCCAAGTTCGAGGTGTGCTTTTCATGCGTCTTTTTTCGATTTTTTCGTGCGTTTGGTTCACTGGTATTGCTTTTCTGGCTTTTGCCTTTAACGGTCGACCTGTTGAAGGCACCTGTCCTGTATCCAAACTGCACTCTTGTTAATTGGTGGCATGTGTTGGGTGGCTCTTTTTTTGAAAGGAGGAAGGGTCAGTGGAACTTTCATATCTTCTCCGTCATTGTTTTCGTTATGCTTCCATGAAAGTTTGAAATTGCTGCTGATGGTAAATTAGCGCAGCGTTGTGGGGTAGCGAAAAATCGTCCATGTGTGGGCGATAAGGAACGGTATTCAGCCGAGCCAATTGTGTGAGGTCTGAACGGAAGCTGTTTTTAATCGGCATCCGCTTCGCATCAGTATCTCTTAACGATTGGTTTTAGTTTGCTTCCATTGCACCTTATAACGCGATCTTGTGGAATCGTTAAAATGGATACGCCGAACGCCGTTCAGTTCCTGCATTCATTTATTTTCCCAATCCGGACTTGCTAGCGACCAGATTTGGAAGTTTCTGTTCGTCTTGTGAGTGCAGCAGTGGTTTTTTTAGTCTTCAGTGAGCGTCATTACTAATCTGATACTACCGTTGCCGAATGATTTTCCCCGTTGGCATTATCAGCATGATTTAAGATGCCCTTTTTTACTCCATTAATTTTTTTTTCGCAACGAACTGCAGAATTGGTGGCATGTGTTGGGTGGCTCTTTTTTTGAAAGGAGGAAGGGTCAGTGGAACTTTCATATCTTCTCCGTCATTGTTTTCGTTATGCTTCCATGAAAGTTTGAAATTGCTGCTGATGGTAAATTAGCGCAGCGTTGTGGGGTAGCGAAAAATCGTCCATGTGTGGGCGATAAGGAACGGTATTCAGCCGAGCCAATTGTGTGAGGTCTGAACGGAAGCTGTTTTTAATCGGCATCCGCTTCGCATCAGTATCTCTTAACGATTGGTTTTAGTTTGCTTCCATTGCACCTTATAACGCGATCTTGTGGAATCGTTAAAATGGATACGCCGAACGCCGTTCAGTTCCTGCATTCATTTATTTTCCCAATCCGGACTTGCTAGCGACCAGATTTGGAAGTTTCTGTTCGTCTTGTGAGTGCAGCAGTGGTTTTTTTAGTCTTCAGTGAGCGTCATTACTAATCTGATACTACCGTTGCCGAATGATTTTCCCCGTTGGCATTATCAGCATGATTTAAGATGCCCTTTTTTACTCCATTAATTTTTTTTTCGCAACGAACTGCAGTTTTGCAAAGAAACCATAAAAGAAGCTGGGTATTCTGTTTGTTGGAAGCTTGAAGCTAGGGTCCCGTGTAACTTAGCTAATCAGTGGGATTTATATAGACGGAATCGCTCATTGTCTTTCCTGTATGTGATTCTGTCTCAAAGATTGGTCAGTAGTAACGTTCATGTTTCTTAACAACTGTAAGTTTATCGTTAAATGAAAGTTGTCTTTGCGGTTACGGCAAGCAATGAAACTCGAATTCGTTCCTCAGTTCTCCCGCTGTGGAAACTGTCATCTGGGACTCCTGTTCTTTCTGAGGTGCATTTTTCCGTACTGTTTAAAGCTTTCCTCTGTTGTTTTCTTTGAGATCTGATCGTTTTCTCTTGGAAATCTGCGCTTTGTCATTTATGGCTTTTTTTGGTTTGTTTCAGCAGCAGCAGTATGTTTTTGCATAGGAATGCTGAAGGCTCTTCCTGTATACACACAAACGCTTTTATTCCAGCTCAGCTCACGATATAGATTTTCTGATCGCCATTGTGATTTCCTTCAGCATCAAATGGTCCTACAACACTTGAAAGGCTTAATGGTTGCTTCCGCATGAGCGACTTGTGAATTCGCCTACATTATCATGTGATTTCACTGTCGTCATTATTCGCCTGCAGTTTTCTCCTTGTTGGAGATGTTCCGACCATGAGCTATTATTTCAGGTTCGTGGCTACCCGACGTTGAAATTATTCCGATCGGGCAAGCCAACTGAATACGGTGGTGGTCGTGATGCGGCTTCGATCGTCGCATGGCTCAAGAAGAAGACAGGGCCTGCCGCGAAGACACTTAAGACGGGCGATGATGTCAAGGACCTGCAAGACTCAGCCGATGTGGTTGTTGTTGGATATTTCAAGGTTCGTAAAAGCTTCAGAAAGTTTTATTACTTGTGAGTTGTTATGAAGAGTCTGCATAGCAGTGAAGGGCGCATAACGGCATTAGCAGCTCGTCTGTTTTCACTGACGAGAGAGATGGTGCTTTTGTTCTGCACATATGTTTCTCTTTCCTTGTCAGTCTCCTCTTAAAATATCAGGAACGCGTATATTTTTAAGAAGAGATTTAGAGCAACATAAAATCGGTAAGACTGGTACTGTAGACTGGTGACCGAGGCCTCATATCTGCCATTTAAGTTTTGCTCTCGGCTTTTTAAGCGTGCAAGTTTTACTTCACAGCCTGTTTGTCCATATTTTCCTCACAACTTATTTTCGCGTTAAAATTTTTCGGTCCTTGCAGTCATTTGGTCTTATTGTCTGTTGCGAGTTGTGCGAGAGTTTTTTTTTTTTTTTTTCAAAGAAAGGATTTAGGAGAAGTGCAAGTTTTACTTCACAGCCTGTTTGTCCATATTTTCCTCACAACTTATTTTCGCGTTAAAATTTTTCGGTCCTTGCAGTCATTTGGTCTTATTGTCTGTTGCGAGTTGTGCGAGAGTTTTTTTTTTTTTTTTCGAAGAAAGGATTTAGGAGAACCAGAATCTCGTGGAGAGTGGTGGGAGACTCTCCACAGCTGGCCGAAAATGTTGGTTAGATGATGAAAACGTTGAGTGGGCTTTATTCGACCTTGACCTTTCAAGCGCTATGAGAGCGCAGTTAACCTCTGCGCAAGGATGGCCATACTGTGGCTCGCAGCACAAGCGAAAGTTGCATCGATTAATTTTGATGCGACGAATGCTTTTTTTTTTGTTGTTTTTGATATTGCGGTTGTTGAGGTCCAGTGAATCTTCTGTTTGATAAGAGCTGCGTTAAATCGAGTCGTAGCATTCGCTTTAGATGTTGTTGTTTTTTTTTTTTACAATTTGAATTCTAACGTGGGTTCCAGTGGCTAGTTGCTGCATAAATTGATAGTGGTGGGAGACTCTCCACAGCTGGCCGAAAATGTTGGTTAGATGATGAAAACGTTGAGTGGGCTTTATTCGACCTTGACCTTTCAAGCGCTATGAGAGCGCAGTTAACCTCTGCGCAAGGATGGCCATACTGTGGCTCGCAGCACAAGCGAAAGTTGCATCGATTAATTTTGATGCGACGAATGCTTTTTTTTTTGTTGTTTTTGATATTGCGGTTGTTGAGGTCCAGTGAATCTTCTGTTTGATAAGAGCTGCGTTAAATCGAGTCGTAGCATTCGCTTTAGATGTTGTTGTTTTTTTTTTTTTACAATTTGAATTCTAACGTGGGTTCCAGTGGCTAGTTGCTGCATAAATTGATCCCGTACAGCTGCACTACAAGTCTTAAGGTGCATTTTTTTAATGCTTTTTGATAGCAATTCGGCGACCAGAAGCGCTGTTTTTTCGGATGTCTACTATTTGCTGGCTCTTTTAGGTGATAGGCAATGAATAGGTGTTATCGTTGATGTGAGTAACTGTCTGAACCGCAGAAATTCTTATCGGAAGAGGTGGACGAGATTTTCTGCTGATAATTAAGGATCTGGGGAGTTATATGTTAAGAAGGTGTTGTTTCACCACTTGTGTTCTTGACGTTGTAGCGTGCACGAGTGCTAGTGTAATGCGAGCGCATTGTGGTAGCGCAGCGCAAAGTTGCACAGCTGTGCGCCACTCCCTCGCATTCCGCACCGACGTTGCAGAGCGAGCTGTGTGACAGTGACTGCTCCTCATTGCGTACTGCAGTGATGAATTTGTGAACGTTCCCATCGCGTATGGGGCATATGTTTGGGGATTAACTTAGGTAATGTTTTTCTGTTAGTGTTGCACCTCTTACCTTAAGTATTGTGATGCAGAAAAGTTTTATATGGTGACAAAAATGGAGCTGCTCAGCGAGGATTCAGGAAGGGGTACTGACCAATGTAGCTGTGAGGTTTGGGAAGTAACATGTTCTTTGTGGATCCGAGTAAGCTGTAAGGAAGCGCGATGGACATTTTGTTGCTGTGTAGTCTGATTTCCTAATCGCGTGCACCGCTACTATGTCGCTTTTGCAGGACGTTGAGGGTGCGGACGCAAAGACGTTCCTCGAGGTTGCATCAGTAATCGACGACCTCCCTTTTGGAATCACCTCGGCGAAAGATGCCGCCAAGCAGCTCGAACTTAGTAAGGAGGGCATCGTTTTGCTGAAGAAGTTCGACGAGGGCCGCGACGTTTTCGATCAAAAACTAACTGTTGATGAACTGAAAGCATGGGTACAGGTGAGGCATTCACGTTTTTTTTTGCTTTTCTCGGGCAAAAAATGTGAACTCGTTTTACGGTTTTTCACATATGCTGTTGATATTTTCTGTGATAGTCCTGTGCATGCCTCAGTTATGGTCAGCTGAACAGTGCCTGTTAACTTGGTCGCATGCAGACGTACACGTGATGTTTATAAATAAAACGAGATCACCTGACTCGGCGGAGCTTTTTGCTTGCGCTTGAGGTTTCGAGGCATCGCTTTCATGCTTGGTTCACGAGTCGATGCTTAAGTCGTGAGTGGTCGTTTAGCAAAATCCCACCATAATCAGCATGAGTCTCTTCCGAGTTAACTTATGTAAATATATTAACGTAAGGAGGAAAGGGCAAAATGAATTCTTTCATATTGGCTGGTAGATTTAAACGGTATTTTTCAAGGCGGAAGAATAATGTGTGACAGCCAGGAAAAACCCCTTCTTCCCCCTCCCCTTTCACCATCTCCCCTCTGCCGCTTACTAGAGGTCTCTTCCTTCAGCCTTCGCTAGGTAAACATATACAGCCCAATGAGTTGAAAATTATTTTTAATTCGCTACTGCAGGACGACTATTTAACGGTTTTTCAGTCCTGATCGAACTTCTTGTGTTGCACGGACGTATGCGTCCCAGGCTTCTGCCAGGAGTTATATAACGCCGACTTTTGCGGGATACTCATTGTGTTGTCAATATACAGAGCGGGTATTAGCGAGTTAGAACTCTGTAGCAGGTGCATCATGATTTAAGTCTAGGTGGCTTCGCTTACAGGTGAACAGGATGGCGTTGGTGAGTGAGTTCACTCAGGAGTCTGCGGCGGTCATCTTTGGTGGTGACATCAAGTCACATAACTTGCTGTTTATTTCGAAGGAGACTCACGAGTTCGAAAAACTCGAGAAAGAGTTCCGCGAAGCAGCCAAGAGTTTCAAGGGCAAGGTTTGTTTTAGTTCTTTATCTGATGGTTTCGTGCTGTCTCATGTGATATAGGTTTATTTCAGCAGTTTCAAGTGCAAGGAAACGCCTAAATTTCGCATGTTGGGCATTGAAGATGGTTTTTCTCAATTCTATACATGAAGCGTGCAGACAAAATTTTTGTAAAATGTAGGATCGCTTGCATTACTAGTGAAGTATGCCAATATAATGTTAGCATGATGAGATTGTTCTTATTGAAGTGCTCAAAAAGAACAATCTCGTCATGCTAACATTATATTGGCATACTTCACTAGGAATGCAAGCAACCCTACATTTTACAAAAACTTTAAAAAAGATTGTTTTGCACTGTTTCAAGAAAAGTTTCAAGCCGATACTTTGCATGCTGGCATTTTTCTCATACTTTAAGAAAAAATGCGAGCGAATCAGTTAAGCAAAATTTGTTAACATGAATTTCAGCATGAGTGTGAGGGTTAAAGGAAAGTCCTCGATAAGTTCCAAAGTCTCAATTCGATGAGGGATGAGGTTTGGATTCCACGGTTCGCGCTACTTGGCATGCATCATTTGGCACTTGAGGGATTTTGAATTTGCTGTAAAGTGCGACTGAATTTTAAACTCGGGTTTTTTCATAAAGTAGTTCAGCGATAATTCATAGCGCTGAATGAGGTCAGGACTGGGCGGAGTTGGGTGTGGAAGGGAAGAAGGCGGAATATGAATAGGCGACATCTGTGTTGACACTGGCACAAACGGTATGTACTAACCTTAGGCTTCGACGTTAGTGATGGATGTACGTTTTATAACGATGTCATTATATTGTTTACAGTAAAGCGGTTTAAATATTTGAGGTTTCGACGAAGCGCCCCATAGCTTGTTTTGATTACCCGTGGTTCACAGTGGTGAAATTCGGCTTGGGGAATTTAGGACGACTCTATCAAAGGAGATTTCAGGACGCGTTTTGTGAAACTTGCACTTTCGAAATTTATTTTGCGAAACTGTGTGCATCCGAAGTAGTATAAATTGTGCTGTTTATGATCTCGGAGATAATAGTTTTTTAACGCTTTCTTTAAAAGAGACGTCTAAAATAGTGCAATAATTTTTTAACGCTTTCTTTAAAAGAGACGTCTAAAATAGTGCTTTAGACGTCGCTCTAGAATGATGCAAATGTTATTCATGCAATGATATCAGTGATCGGCTTCTTTCCCGTTCAGGCCACAAGCTTAGCGCTTAAGTAAAGTGATTCAGTTTCGCTTTTGTGTAAGCGACATCCATCACAGGTTGTAACATGTGTGTTTTTTGTATATTTAGTGTCATCCTTTGTTGAATGTGGATTTAGTAGAGGATCAATTCGTTTTTCAGCTGCTGTTCGTCTACATCAACACAGACATTGAAGACAACGCACGTATAATGGAGTTCTTTGGTCTGAAGAAAGAAGATTTGCCAGCACTGCGTCTGATTAGCCTGGAAGAAGACATGACTAAGTTCAAGCCAGATTTCGACGAGATCACCACCGACAACATCATTAAGTTCACAAACTTGTATTTGGAGGGCAAGCTGAAGCCGCACTTGATGAGCGAGGAAATTCCTGAGGATTGGGACAAGAACCCGGTTAAGGTACTGGTCGGAAAGAACTTCGACAAAGTGGCGAGGGACCCCAAGTACAACGTGCTGGTCGAATTCTGTGAGTCTAATTGACTGTCTTTGGTTTTTTCCAAGTTTGAAAAAGAGGAAAGAAACAGAACTGATTTCGCAAGCCGTGTCTCTCCAATGATTAAGACTTGAGTAGTGCAGGTCGAGGGCTTCTTGAAATCACCCACCGCCTTTCTATCTCTTTCGGTCCCCTCCAGAACTTGGAAGCGTTCAAGGCCATCTCCTCTATAAAGGCCCAGACAAACTACATTTGTTTTTATGCGTCTCATTCAACAATAACAGTGTCGGTCTGCAGAGAAGGCATTCAGGGAATTCCGTCTCCATGTATGGAATTGCATTGGGCAGTTGGAGGATCCCAGGAGTAAAAACTTCCGTTACGAACTTTACTTTCCGCTTGGAAGGTAGTAGTCTTGTGAAATTCTCGTTATTATTCGCTGTGAGGACTCGAGCGTAAAGTTCGTGAATGCCTAAAGTGTATATTGTATTAGGTAGGAG
Source organism: Toxocara canis (assembly GCA_000803305.1). Taxonomy (NCBI): domain Eukaryota; kingdom Metazoa; phylum Nematoda; class Chromadorea; order Rhabditida; family Toxocaridae; genus Toxocara; species Toxocara canis. The sequence goes on along the minus strand of JPKZ01022562.1, from coordinate 40,919 downwards.
CATTTGATCATGGTTTCGCAAATTTACTATCAGGGCATCGTAGCGAAGACATCGTAGTGAAAGTGGATCATATTCACATTAGAAGTAGAACAGCGTACACAGCGCACAGAACAAAAGCGCTAAGTGTGAATTGCACAGAAATGCTTAAAACAATAAAACACCCTTGTTCTTCCACTAACATACGGATAAAATGTTTTGCATCAAAAACTCCGTCGCCAAATTTTCGAAGTCCTGAATAGTTTATAATGTTTCATGTTTTAATTACGCGCTTGGTCTAACTTGTTTTTCATATAGTATGTAATTCTAGGCCATTGCTCACTGTGGTCGGTTGAGGTGGTACCAATCGAAAATAATCCGAGAACTCGAGACTGTGAAACCGTAGATGATTTTATATGTTTCAGCTAGGCCGCTGGTCATTCATATTTCTTCTCAGCTGTAGAAGTAATAAGCTTTTCTCTTTGAGTCGCGTTATGGGGAATTCAGTAAGTCGTTTAGTGAAGCGCATTTGTAGAGGTTCTGTTGGTTGTTTCCTTAGAGACTCTGTTTTTGTTCCTTACCGTTTGGGGCAAGTGGGGAACAGTAATCGAGGATTGGAAGGGTGAGTTTTTATGCAGCGTTACCAAAAACTACTCGTGATAGAAAACGAGGTCGAAGGAACCAATAATATTGCGCTGTTTTCCGCATTGGAACAGAATTTTGAAAATCACAAATAATATCGAGTTGGGTGGGGGAGAGCTAGCGAGCGGTACTTATCCCGTCTCATCTTGAAATTTGACGTTTTGCTGATTGTATTTGTTTTGATAATGGCTTTCGTTGTATCGGTCGAATGTTTTTGTTGGGTTGGTTGAAGATAAGAGAATGCTTAAGATGCACCGTGGTGTGGACATTGCAAGCAGCTGGCACCAACATGGGACAAGCTGGGCGAGAAATACAAGGACCACAAAGATATTCTGATTGCAAAAATGGATGCTACCGCAAACGAAGTCGAAGATGTTAAAGTCCAGTCTTTCCCAACCATCAAGTTCTTCCCTGCTAACTCCAACAAAGTACTTTTTCCTCGTTATTTTTTATCTTTTGTTGTTTTCTGCCATCATTTTAGCGATGGTGTGGCTAGTTCTTTCTTAACATAAGATAGCCGTTTCATCCATTGAGCAACAGTTTCGGCGACGAGCATCGTCTGATCCAGGGTTGCAACAAATCGTTTGTCAACGTTCACTGTCGTAGCGAAAAATAAAATCCAATGAAATATCCATATTGTTCGGTTGTGTTCTTACATTGAATTTGCTCAAAAGCTTAACGTTTTGGCATGCTTCCAGGAACTATCAGCATTCGCATTTACTTTTTGTCATTGAATGTCTCATTGGGAGCTTGCATAATGTTTTTGTGAGGCATGAGGCAGGACTTCGTATCTGACACAGTGCGTCGTTGTGGTATGCGACCAGCTGTACGCTACGTGCAGTAAGCAGTAGGCAAAATTACGGAAAGGTTCTATTGATTGGGTATCTATCCAGTTTCCTTACGCATTGCAGCTTGTCTAGCTTGTAGTGCATACTCGATATATCTTACGGCAAAGTCGTAAGTTGATATTGAATGCATTGTTCGCATGCCTGGCCACAGCAGTTGAGATGTCTGGAACTCTTCAGATTGAGCCCTCCAACTGGATTGTGCTGGCGAGTCTATGCCTAGCAATTGTGTTCACTTGTTGAGAGGTTTGAGTTAGCGTGGGGACGGGCACGTAGTCAGCGTCCTGCAAATATTGGTGGCGCATACGGAATATTCGTTGAAGCAGGTTACAAAGTAGTTGCGTGAGAAGAGGGATGGTTTGTTAACAAAGGTGTGGGGAAGAGCGTTTTGATTTATTGACTTCAATTTTCGAGGACTGATGCTAGAATGATGACGATTCATCAAGGACTGGAGCATTTCGCGGTATTTGGAGGAAGTTTATGATCTGGATTAAAGTTCTGTCCTTTGAAATTTTGTATAGGTGAGCGTGGCGTCAGTACCAGGCGACAACACTTCAAGCATGTATGGTCGTCTCTAAATAGCAGCTAGGAACTTGAGCATCTGCAAAACAGGAATCATTAACGGTTTAATTGAAGAACTGCTTGTTCATAGGAGGATCCGGGAGGGAAGGTTCCGCGTCACGAACGCTCTGCTGTCTTTGATTCCCAGTGGGTTCAGTAGCAAATGAAAGGTTTTACCAAAATAATGACTTGAATACCCATCTATCTACTTTACTTGTACTTCGATTTTTTCATTAAAAGGAGGGGCTGGGCAATTTTTGCTTCTGCTGCATACTATTCAGCCGTGCGTCGGTGGAAAGACTCGGTGTGCAAGTGCTATACAGTCAAGAGCCTTATTTGCTTCCCACTTGGTCGAGTTGATCCAGGATTACATTGCGTTGCAGAAAAGCCAGTCGGGAGCGAATTGTTTGGGGTGCTGATAAATGGGTGTGTTTGCAGATTATTGATTATACCGGTGAGCGAACGTTAGAAGGCTTCGTCAAGTTCCTCGAGAGCGGTGGCAAAGAGGGCGCAGGGTTATCAGAAACGGAGAAGGCGGCCGCTGAAGCAGAAAGTGAGGAGGAAGAGGGCCACACCGAGCTTTAAGCTCTCGCTTTCACGGTGCTAAAGCAAGGGTGCATTGGGCTCAGGGGTCCCATCGGAATGCTTTCATTGTTTCACTCGGGGCGGGGGAAAGGGCGTTAGAAGTGCCCGTAGCTGTGATATGCCCAAGTATATATGCTCTGCTCTTGCCGTTATCCACCCTCAGTGTTGTTGTTTACTCTAATACGTTCATTGTTCCTTGTTTGTTCGGGTTATCTGTTGCTGTATGTCTGATGCTGAATGCCTAATTTATTTGAGCTAGGTGGCTGCACCGTCTGTCTGAGTTTTGTGTTTTGTTGTTTCTAACTTCGCAAACTTGACCCGCACCTTTTCCGAATTGCCTTGTTTTTCTGCATTCTTGATGCATAAAGACTATAAAGAAAATTTATTTTTGACCCACTCACTTTGCTCTCATGCATCGTGACTGCATTCTTTGAGAATTGATGCCAGAATGAAAACGGTTTACCGGGAATTGCAAGTCTTCGCGGCTTACTGGAGAAGTTTGATGGTTTTACAGTTTTACCTCTCGAAACTTTTTAAAAACAAGTGTGGCATTAATCAACTGATTGAAGAAGGTGGCATAAATGGGTTTGTGAGAATGTTTGCAACGGAGACATTAATTTTGTTGTTCATTGTCTTACCAAAACGGCGTCCGGACTGATAGCCATGAGTTCATTTGACGGGTGGTGAGAGAGTCGCTTTCTTCTCCAGATGGCCACTGCTTGAGAATCAAACGCAGGAGGCAGGTAGTCTTTTCCAAGCATTTCCGAGTATGCTGCATCGGGCGGATTACTCACGCTCGAAGAAAAAACGTGAACACGTTATGATAGGTTGACCCACAAGTGAAGTGAGAGGAAGTGTAGGTAGCGTCGCACGATGGGCTTCAGTGGAAGGCCGTTCAAGGTTATTGTTCCGATCAAGGAGCCTCTAGCTTCATATGTGAACGGAAGTGGCGTTTTTATCAGACGCGCCAGAGGGTTTTTGATTTAGAGTTTGATTAGTACTGCACATTAAGAGTCATATCAGTCACGTAGTAGAGCACTTTACGGCGAATTGGAACGGCAGTAGGGCATGAGGATCGGTTGGGATGGTCGAACTGAAAGCAGCAGTTGAGTGCAGCATCTAAATGCAAACTTCGTTCGTTGCGAATATGAGAGCGAGTGGGGATGTCATTCAGTCGTTATTTTGCTGCATTCATCGCAACGCGGGCATTCAGTGCTTTTGCCAAGATAAACGGCAAACTGTGAAGTGTGGAGTTTATTTTGGGTGGTAATTGTCGCGTATTTGTATGGCTGATGCGATCAGTCGTTAAATGAGGAAGATAAGAAGTGCGCTGTAGTGATCTCAGTTGTCGGTTGAGGTCAACCGAGGCATTTCGCAATTTCGGGTGGTTTTCCGTCAAAGGTTCGTGATATTTCTGGTTTTCCTCGTGTCTGGTTGTAAGCTTTTCAGTCCTCTCCAGTGCTTTGCGCGCCTGCTATGGGCTGTTTCTTTAAAGCTATAAAATTTGCGGGAGCGCTAGTTGTCAGTTGCTCGAGAAGGACAGGTGGGGGAGGCGGGTTGGGGCTTGTCGAGGCAGTGTCGGTGTGTTATTACGACAATGCCAGCTGAATTCATGTGCATAATCCTTGCACATTTGTAATATTGGCTTGATAAAAAGTGGAAAATTTGTCGCGTTTCAAAGTTTCATTGGTTCTGTGCTGTTTGGATGTTGATTGTTTTCGACGTTGCAAGTCCTTTTGAAACGGGAGCGCATATGGCTGAATGTGCTTGGCCGCCATTATAAAGTTTCACTTTGTACTACCAAGCTGAACAAAAAAAAGCAGGGGTTTTGAAAGCATACCAAACCTATGGCTAAGCAGTATTCCTTTTGGCTTCGCGGATACAAGCAAAAGTTACTCCTCTTCATCATTTTCGGTCAAGTTTCTGTTGCGTACAACTTCTAAAGGCGGGAGATTTGAGACAAGGCAGATAAGTGTTTTACAGGATTGGTTTGAGAGTTCCTAAAGCTAAGTTCTTACTGCTAATAATAAGATCCTTTGTACTGCTGGAAGCAGTGGGAGATAGTTGATGTAAAAATTAGACGCATTCGACGCCAGTGAAGCCGGAAAGTTTGGAACATTGGCTCCAAATTGTCAAAACAGGACGCGAAGAGTTTTCTAACTACATTATCTCAAAGAATTGGAGGGACCTACTGTTTTAGCCATTCCAATGAAACCGTCCTAAACAGCTCATATGGCGTTGAGGTTGTTGCATTAAACTGCCACTCCATCTGGAAATCAAGGTGATTAGCATAGGTCAAAAAGTGTGGAGCTCAAAAACCACACCTGGAATTGTCCCCATGCTAGTCGTGGCAGGGATAGGGATTTGTTCACTGTTTTCAGCAAGACAAGATAAACACATGGCCTTTGAGTATGCGATTATGAACCCAACGTAGAAGAAGGTAACCGCATGCATAATATAACAGAAAATCGTATAGGTGATCAGAGGAAAGTTGACTGTGAATCAGTGGATTCCTTCAAATAAAGTGGAGATCGTGGCAAATGCTAATCGTTGCGATGAGATTTGTTATTGGAGCACATTTTTCATCATATTTATTTGCCCCTTGACATTTATTATAATCAGAAATTTCCGCATTGAGGATAACACAATCAAATATTGTTTTGAACTCCGTGAGACAGACCTGCAGCTTTTGATATTAGTTTTAGCTCGTTCTTTTTTTTTCAGATGGTCGTACCGAAGCATTCCCATGTAACGTTGACGACAAACCTTCTAAGCAGATAATGTTGGAGAAACAAACAAATAAACGAAAGGAGTACGCTTACTGCAGTTGCCGTCGAGAGTCGATCAGCTAGCTGTATAGCATGTTCCAATGTCGCATTAAGTACACTCAGTAAAAATGCAAATAGTACGCACATTGAATGGCTCTTGTTTAGCTTACGATCGTTTCAGCCAAAGTTAATTGTTGTTGTGAACTGAAATAGCAACGAGCAAGGCCGGACAATGACAAGTTTTTTGATATCTGCGAAACATTAAATCGGCCTATATTGAACAGCTTCAGTTGGCAGACGCGGTACCCACTTCGTCGTTATGGTAATCAGCTAGCGAGTTCAGGTTAAGCACGGCAGTGTCTCTCAACAGCGATACGTAAAGCGTCATGTCGACAACTTTAAGACATTGATTCCAGAACGCACAGTAATACGAAAAAAAATATCTTTATTAATTTCAGTTTGTTGTAACACGAATAAGTACTTGTTTATTCAAGCCCTGCCATAAGTACTTGTAAATAGTTCGGGAGGCCTTAACTCTTTTAATTCCAGTGTTTTTACAAACTTCAAAAGGGTTACATCCAATGGCTAAAGCAGAATAGGCAACATTAATTGTCGTGGTTTCCTGTAAGCATAAGGTATCTAATATAATTCTTGCTATCATATGCGCATTTTACATTTGCTAACTGCACAGTCTCATTAGTAAACTCTTCGCCAATTCCACTATGTGAATGCCGCGGTTAAAGATCTGGAGCGGTAAAAAGTCGACGGTTCAGGGTAGTCATTCGATAGCGATGATTTCTCTCAGTTAACTGATGTCCATTTCTTTATAAAATGAGACAACGAAGTTCATTGGTCAGAGAAGCACATCATTTTCCATGTGCGTACTAAAATAAAGTACTTCGATAAAATATTTTAAGTAGGGAACGAAGAAAATCGCAATAAAATGCGCAAATATGACGAAGAGGTCGAACGAGAAACGTCTTACAGTACAACGGTGGAAATGGTTCTGTCAAGATAATAGTGTCAGCGTTATCACTAGCAGTTATTTGTGCAAGATAAAATTCCCCCAAAGATCTTAAAATTTTTTATGGCGCCTTCGATTTACTGAAGCTGAAATTGGCCAGCGTAGGTGGCTACAAAGAAGCGAGTCAGCGTTTGTATCCTCTTGATTTAGCACCAATCGGCTCACATCTACCTTTGAATTTGGAAAAGGCTTTGATAGACCGACAATCCAGGCGAAACAGACCAGCTGCAGTTGGCTGTTTATGTGCAATTTCAAGGCCAGTGTAGAACCCGATAAAATCTTAAAATAATATCGAAAGAAATGTGGAAAATGAATTACATTTACTGCTGACCGAAAGTGCTATTAGTTATCGACGAATTATTCAAAGAAATCAGGTATGAATGTTTACGCAATTGTGATCACTAATTTCATCGGGTCGGGAATTTCCGTCATATAGAAATTTAGTAGACTTCCTTGTTTTGCAAGGAATTCTGCAAAACTAGATCTCAGTAGAAATTGTAAGCATCATATTCGGTAATCAGCACCCAAAAATGGAAATTTTTTGGCACATTTGCCAAAGATCTGTTCTTCTCTGTATGCTCTTTTTCTGAGCTTATTACTCTGGTTTTTTTATAAATGTCAAGCTTACCAGTGACAATGTGAACTTTGAAAGCACGTATACTTAAAACAGTTCGCAGCATTTCATCTCTCCTTTAGACAACAGCCATCAACAGTCTAAAAAATAACTAACTATTCAGTCAAGGCTCACTAATAAACGCTGATCAGAGAGCATAAACTTACTTTTATCACACTGTTTGACGATTTCACATATCATTAATATTTCTCTCCTTCTGACCAAAACGTTTAACGGACCACGAATTCTGCGAAGATCAGCTGAGTTCAATGATGCTGAGGTAAAAGCGATGGCGCACAGTCCGACGCTGAGCCCCATTTCTTCCATTTTGTTCAAAGTGATATCGCGTTAAATGGCATGATCATCAGTGTCGAAACTTCTCGCTTTTCACGTATGGCATTATGGCATTTTTTTAAATCAGCAAAACAGCAAAGTTTATCTCTGTTGAGCCCGGTGGCATTGTAATGGTTTTGAACGGTGGGCACCACCTTGTGCAGTTGCATCGAAAAAATTCTTTGCTAAAACAAATTTCTCACAGCATTTTTCGTTTCAATTTTTTGTCCTATTCGAAAAAAGTCATCGTGAACAACAAAGGAAGTGCGTTCGCCTTGCGTTCTGATAAACAGGTTGTGTTTGACTTCTTGTTTTGATGCAATTGCGCTTTAATATTGCATCACTTATTTTCCCTGAGCATAGGTCGTACGAATTCCGCGTTGGTGGAATGGTGTTTCCTCTCAGCGTGCTGGAACAAAATGCGTCGAACTGGATGCGATGATGGAAGAAAAGAATGAAAACAATGGCGCAATTTTCAGTTTTGATCGTTATGGCATACAAAATATACCTTTTTTTCTCAGCTATTTACTTTTGAGCCATTTATTGCAGAACCTGTTGCTATTGCCACCGTGCATTAACTGGATGTTATGAGGCTCACCATTAAGCGGTTAAGCAGTATACAAATGGCTGAATTACACTAGCGGCCCAGTCGACCACGGCCAAGAAACAGCGGTGCATGCATTGTGGTGTGCAACTGATAGACTGGAAGAGAAGATTAAGCGCTCGAAAACATAATTTTCGACACGTAACCGCCACCGACGTCGCCAAAAAAATCATTATTTGTTTAAAGCCAGACAAAAGCTGTAACAAACGACCACGAGAAAAGCCAAAAAAGACCAAAAAGCATACTGTGCTAAATTAAGACAGAATTTTTAACCGTCAACAATTAAAAGCGAAAAGAAGCAAGCAATGCACTTCCAACATTTCTATCGTTATGAATCGGAATGACAAAATGAATAAATTTGAGAAAGCATTTGTGTTTCGCACACAATAATCGTAGGTTCACTCGACTGAAAAGGTGCATTTTTTTTTGGAGTATATCCCATCAATTAAATGTAACAGAGTTCTCTTAACAACAATAACTCGAGTGCATACAAAAAGCATTCAATGCACTTTCGGGTTTTTTCTTCTTTCGTTTACCTCATCTGGCAAAAGCAATAAAATTGAGCTGATGTTCATGATTACCATGTTACACGCATGCAGTCATTTGATGCACCAAATGGTTTATCTCACCGCAAACACCAATGCAGCGCAATTGCTGCCTTTGAAGTTAGTTGAACGACAATAGTTTCTCGTACAGACAGCTCGAGCAATGCTCAGCCAGAGTCAGGCTATTCGACAGTATTTTCTACTCATGAACGTCTTCTGTTCTGCTCAACTCTTTGTAAGAGACGCTTCATTCAAAATAAGTATCCTTACGTAGTAATGCCTCATTTTCAAAAAATTTGCCAAATGCGCATCAATTTTCTGGGGAACAGAACCATATAGCACCGTAATGAACGTGCAAAACTAAAGCAAAAGCAATCTTCTTTTTGCCCTGCTGAGTCTCAAAAATACTTGAGAGGATTGGTTAAATGACGTACAGATAGTTACAGCTGCCAACAAACATTGAACTTTTACTTTTTTTGATGTGAATCACAGTAATAGCCTGAATAAATAATTGGCTGCTTTTTAGTAACTTTTCAGTAATTTCGGGTTATCCGCACATGTTTTAATGAAAGAATTTCTTTATCACTCTCATTTAGAGCACTATGTTGTAGAAGTTTTCATTTAATGATGTTAAATAAACGAAGGGCAGGAATGATCGTTTTTTCGGTGGCGTTACATTATGTGAACGAACAGTATTTTTGCCATTGATCGTGGCAATCCTGCTTAACAATATTCCTGGTAAGCGTATCGTTGATAAGTGCATAATGTGCGGACGTGTCGAAAAACTTTCTTCGTCAATGTGAACCCCGTGTCCTCATTAACTCTATTTAAGGAATTGCTTTGAGGACACGTAAAGCAAGTAACCAGTAATCCGTCTGATCAACATTAGCTAGCAACGGTCTCCTGGTTCGTAGCATAACGTTGATCAGAAGAACTTTTACTAATTTTCCTCGTATTTCGTCAGCGAACTGCCGTGGCCATGTTTGCAAGCACCTGAAACTTCATTTAATCAGATGCTGCGAATGGCACTTTTTCTTGGATTTCTTCTCTACGATATCGAACATTGTGGCGAATAAAATTCAGTGTTATTTTATTGTTGGGGGAAAGAAGGGATGACAGGGATACAGAATTCATAACATTACGACAAAAATTCTTAGGTAACATCGCTGTAAGTAACGTTAGAACCTTTCACATTTTGTTTTCAGCAGTAGAATCCGATCGACTCTGTCTGACTTTTGTTAGAAACTCTTCCAAGCCTACGACTGCTTCTTGCCAAAATTACTGCGTGACACCGCATTACGATGCATGCCTTAATATAGTTTATTTTGCTACACGTCCTGTATTTCATTTCCGTACAAATACTGCATTGTACACTATTACAGAAATATGAACAAAAAGTACGTACGTTGTTTGGTGCATGATTGTCAAGATACCAATTTGTGATATAAAATCATTTGCCTGGAAAGCACAATTATACTCTATGGCACCCTATTCCTCATATCTAAACGCTTTGTACTACACAGTACTACACAATTTGCTCGCGGCACAAACAGTGCTTGCCTTAATAACACCGAAGATGCGCTTCAAGTCCAAGTCTTGAGAATGCACATGACAATGATGTGTTTTCCGGGATACTTAACCACGGAATGAGAAATAAAGAGTTTCAGGATGTTTACAGCAAACAGTGATTAAACGTACAAGTGGATTTTTAAATTTTTGAGCTAATTCTTACGTCCAAGTGCCCAGATTTCTAAAAGCACAAAAACTGTGTAGTCACAAATACATGCCAACTCTTGCACTTCCGCTTACCGTGCTGCGAAGGAGCACACGAAACGCGTAAAACCGATCATTCTTCACATGGTGAAGTTTATAAAAAACCATGTACACACTTGCATAAATTTGCCAGACGTGAATATGCTGATTTCGACGAACTTGGCATCTGCAACTCATCTACAGCTTCCAACGCTCAGCAAATTCTAAGGTGGCAAAGGCTGAAATCACCCGCTCAAAGTCGCATAATTTGCACTGCAAATTCATATTTGTAAAAGCGCATATGAGTCGTAGAAGGCTAGAACGTCTCACAATGAGCCCATTAATTTGTGGAACCTTTAATTTAGAAACCCTCTATAAAACCCTTCATATAAGATTTCGTTCGCTTTCTTGACACAAACCTTGAACCTGACTGCGTCAGTCGCGTTGGGATCGCCAGCGGGTATACGCATTATGCACGAAGTTCTTAGAAGTTCAGTTTTTGTGATTAGCACATATGTAAAGTGGACTCAGCTGCAGCGCTGGTTTGGATGAGTATGTGCCATTTCTCGTCAGGAAGGAAAAAACTTTTAGCACTAGTTTTCAGCATTTGGTCGCTGGCGTCTTGCTTTCAGTGCGATCAAGCAATCAAAAGGTCGATCGAGAGGACTGAATAATTGAAGGCGGACGAAAATCTTTCCACCAGACATGGGTGGACGTCGGGTGCAACTTCCAGAGACGCCTTTGCTGGCGAATTATGGCCTATTTCCGCCGAGACACAATTCCTTCTTATGATATCATTTGCCAACAAATCCGTCACTGCATTCGATCGGTTTTCGAACAGAATGCAAGAACGATTGTTTGAAGAACTAGACCTCTCGCTTTTCGCACAAAAAATCCGCCCATTGCATTAGAGTGTCACTTTTCGGCCAATACAGTTAGTTCCTTTCATAGCTTCATTGATATAACTGTATTGTTTTCTTTGCGGGTTTTTAGAAGATTGTTGAGTACAATTTGTCTGTTTTGTTTTTCACGACCATTTATGAGGGTAATTGCGTATTACAACACCTTTTTTCATGGGATGATTGCATTGACTATTCCACATGTCCACAACGCTTTATGGCAGAACACACTAACTATTCGTTTACGAACGGATGTGTGGCTATTATTCCCAAAACTTAAGGAATTGTTTTTTTGTTACGGTATTGTGGCGATCATAAAAGCAGTTACATCACCAGCCCGAGTTTATCGGAATCTTTTTCATGTATGAAGAACAGAGAAAAAAGAGGTTTTTTTACTGCTCTAACTTGTTAATCTAACACTGTTACACACTTTATACAAACTACTTCATTTTGACTTGCCCGAACTCTTCCATCACGTATTGTTTGCTCGTGAATTGCTCTCAAAGCGCGCATGTCGAAGTTGTTACGTTTGGCTTACAACTAAAGCTTATTAAATTCATTAAAGAAGGCGTAAGTGACTGGCCAAATGCTAGGGTCGATGAGCCAGCCAAAGAAAGCACGCTACCAATCTCAGAGCTGATTGCGATTTCAGTTTGTCAGTAAAACGCCATGATGTCGAAATGTGGAGACGATTAATCGACCCCACGTCGGGACCACATAAGAATCACAAATACTGATAACGCCTGAAGTGTCGTCTGTCACCTTGCAATAGGAACCATTCGGTGAGCACCAACGCCGAGCGCAAAGAATTAGTTGTTCGATGGTTGGCCGCGTAAACCACGCCCCCAACGCGGCGGTATATTTGAGCGATCGCTCGATCGCTCACAATCACTTGATAGTGGTCTTTTAAGGCAGTTAAAGTACATATTACTAGCTCGTAGCTGGTACTCAGTTGAGAAGTATGCCAGCTTTACGAAGGGACCCCAGCCCCTCTGAGGCATTTCTTTTCACTTCCGAGTCAGTCTCCGAAGGTCATCCCGACAAAATGTGTGACCAGGTGAATGACGTTTTCCATTGCCCGATTTAGCGTTCGAAATCAACTTTTTTTTTTCAATTCCTTCAAGTTATAGGCTAGGAATGAGGAGGGCTGTAAATGTCAGCTCTTTGTTTTTTTTTTTCAGTTTGGTGGAAATAAGACCATGCGTTTTCGTCCTTTCTGATCGCAGAAAAAAACCACATGCGGTTTCCAACCGTCAGATTTCCAAAAATAAGGCTACGATTAGCTGATGCAGATGTGGCATTATTAAGCTTATTATGACAGCTCTTTTAGGATTTTCCAGAATTATTCGCATGTCTCAGTCGAATCTGATACTCTGAATATATGAAGCTGTTGCATTCATGTAACAAGATATTTTAATTAATCGCCGAAATATCCTCTCTACGATGATAGTCTCAGTAATCGTTTCAAATTTTCCTTGAAAACTTTAATTGTGCGCATTTATGCAGCAATTAAGCTGTTAGTTCAAATGATTTCAGAAAATAATGTAAAATAATGAAGTAGAATTACTGGACATTTGGGGTGTTTACCAGACCTGAAGATTGGTCACTTTACCGCGCTAATCAGATGTTGACGCTTTCTGATGCCACTCATTCGGCAGTCTTTCAACATTATTGATTGTTGCAGCTTAGTGCATATTGAGAACATTTCTAATTTAATTCTTTTTCGTTTTTTACAGATAACGTATGAGCTGTGATGTGTATAAACTTCAGCTGTACAGACATATAGTGTGCGTTCCTTCATGCCTGACTGAAAGACGGAAAATAGAAAATAGCAAAAAAAAAACCAGAAATTAGAAATTAGTGTTCCATCAGCATCAGGAGCGAAGACGGACATTTTCAGATATCAGACGCAGTACTGGATGCACACCTCGCACAGGATCCAGAAGCGAAAGTTGCCTGTGGTACGCCAATGACATCTCTCTTTTGGGGCCCAATACTCCATTATTTCTCAATCTCTTTGCGCAGATATATATTTTTTAAAGTATTTGGCCATTTCATGCGTGCACAACAGATTACCCGGCAGCAAATTTATGCCATAAAAATCAGACAATTTTCTGCCAAGTTTTCGTGTTCCGGAAGCTAATTTAGTTGAAATTACTTGTAGACTGTGATAACACTGCGGGAATTTTGCTTTCCAACTGGTCGCTTTCCTTCCAGAAACAGTGACCAAAACGGGTATGGTCATGATATGCGGTGAAATCACATCAAAAGCAAATGTCGACTATCAAGCGCTGGTGAGAAACGTCGTCAAAAGAATCGGATATGATGATTCAGGCAAAGGTGAGATAAGGTTTTCACTTTTCTTACTGCCTAACTTTTCAGGTATCGTATCGTAAGTTTGTATGAGATTAAACGCTATAATATTTTGTCACTAAGCTAGCATTCTTTACGAGGGATGCGCTTATGGCAAAATCAATATGTATGAATACGCGAGTTTATTGGTAGACAAATTATGCGAAGTTGATTTTTCAGTCGGCCGAACAGTTCTCATCTTAGCAAAATGAAACATTTGAATACGTTCCGTTCGCATAATTAGACCGTTGCTCGCTTTTTAGATGGTCACCTACAGTAGAAGCAGTCGGTATCGCCTCCATAATATAAAACAAAATTGGTCATTACAGTCATTTAAATCAAACGTTCTCAGGTCATTAAAAGTTGCTGATTTTATCCCCAATTCAAAAGCCTTAGCTTCTTGACTGATCGATCGACTAATGAGCATCCGATACAATGACAAGAAACAATATATTTTAAGCGCTGAATTTAATGTAGAGTAGGAAGGTCCAGGCGAATTTACTTCTTGAGGAGGGAAGAGGAAGGAATAAGTGAGGCAATATGCAGGTTATATACGTTTCTACAAATCATAATAACATATAAAATAGAAATTTCGTAGGTTCGGCATTTCGCCACCGTCCAAGATTTCTCGGTTAAAATTATCAGTAATATCGGCCGGTTATCTTTCAATCCCCGTTCCGCACAACAACAAAATTGCGTTGACCCGTTGAGGATGCAATTATGTGTTTAAGGATTCGACTACAAGACGTGCAATGTGTTGGTCGCGCTCGAACAACAGTCACCCGAAATCGCGGCTGGCGTTCACAAAGACAAATTATGCGAAGTTGATTTTTCAGTCGGCCGAACAGTTCTCATCTTAGCAAAATGAAACATTTGAATACGTTCCGTTCGCATAATTAGACCGTTGCTCGCTTTTTAGATGGTCACCTACAGTAGAAGCAGTCGGTATCGCCTCCATAATATAAAACAAAATTGGTCATTACAGTCATTTAAATCAAACGTTCTCAGGTCATTAAAAGTTGCTGATTTTATCCCCAATTCAAAAGCCTTAGCTTCTTGACTGATCGATCGACTAATGAGCATCCGATACAATGACAAGAAACAATATATTTTAAGCGCTGAATTTAATGTAGAGTAGGAAGGTCCAGGCGAATTTACTTCTTGAGGAGGGAAGAGGAAGGAATAAGTGAGGCAATATGCAGGTTATATACGTTTCTACAAATCATAATAACATATAAAATAGAAATTTCGTAGGTTCGGCATTTCGCCACCGTCCAAGATTTCTCGGTTAAAATTATCAGTAATATCGGCCGGTTATCTTTCAATCCCCGTTCCGCACAACAACAAAATTGCGTTGACCCGTTGAGGATGCAATTATGTGTTTAAGGATTCGACTACAAGACGTGCAATGTGTTGGTCGCGCTCGAACAACAGTCACCCGAAATCGCGGCTGGCGTTCACAAAGACAAAGACGAGGAAAACATTGGCGCTGGCGATCAGGTTTTCTTTTCTCCAAACGTTCTCTAGTCGAACACACGAGACGTCATTCGGAGGTCCCTAGTTTTGGCGTAGCCCTTTTAGAGAAAAAACACCGTTCCCCCCTCCCCCTTCCCCATAAAAGTGATTAGTTTTTAGAAAACAATTTAAAGAGGATTTTCTGATGCGAATGAAGCGTTGGAAAGAGCAAAATACAGATGGTGATAGGCAAAATTCTACTCTTAAAGGTTTCATATTGGAACTGTATTTTCTTCACGTGAACACTATAATTTTCTCACGTGTCAGGCTTCTTTAATTGTTCGCAATAGCGTCATTAGTTATTAGTGAAATCATATTGTTAGTGTCGAGACGCAATTGCGCTCTAGCGATCATCATATGTAGTGTGTTGCATATAAAACACAATATGACTGGCTTTTGAATGCCTAACACCAGTTTGACATGCTAAAAACATTCCTTTGATTTCTTCGTTTTCGATCGCAGAACTGATCACGCAAAAGTGTAACGTATCTTTCTGTTTATTATCGACCGCTACGATCGATCAACTCTGAGACGATTGATAATCTCTCTAGCAGCGCTTCGTGAAGCATCGAATTCACATAAACTGCGTGCTCATTATGAGTTCAGTTTTCTACTTAAGGTTGACAGGTTTGAAAAATACGAACAATGGTATGCGCAACCCTAGCTTTTGTCCAAAAGGATCAGAAGGTGCTTGAAGGTCCTGGAAGGCAGAAGAAAGAGAGTATGTTAGTTTATCGTAAGCGGTAAACATACCTTGGATACATTTTCGCTAATCAGTCTATTCATAAATGCACATGTCGTACACTGAAGAGTGGAATTACCAACGAACCGAACTTGCGAAGAGACGGTTTGAACCTAATCTGTTTGTAAGTAGAGGACTGCATTTAGTACAAAAACTGAAGTCGTCAGACCTTGCATTCCATCAAAGCAGACTTCATTAGTCGCGAATTTTCTGTAGCTCAGCATTTAGTAAGAGTAGAGTTGTTGCTACTCGAGCATAATACAAACTACAAGCAGTGTTTCGAATAAGTTGCAGTTTCTCTAATCGTCGCAGCGGAGCCGGATCACATGTTAATTAGACTCAGTAAAATTAAAATAGGATTCTTATAGTCAAATAGTCAAAACACAGATGCCAATTGGACCGACGTATAACGGAAAT
Organism: Toxocara canis; assembly: GCA_000803305.1. NCBI lineage: Eukaryota > Metazoa > Nematoda > Chromadorea > Rhabditida > Toxocaridae > Toxocara > Toxocara canis. The sequence continues at coordinate 24,746 of JPKZ01022562.1, read as the reverse complement.
GTTTCCGTTACAGAATATCAGAGCAATCAGCGAGAGTTTCGTTGCATAACAAAATTGTTGCCTCTTTTTTGAATTTTTTAGTGAAGCGGTGCATATTTTGAAGAGGTATATTGAGCAAGCATGACAGCCTTATTCATGGCATTCTCATGTTTTACGTTGTCTTTTGGAAAAGTATATAGTGCCGCTTATACATATATTATAAAAATGATATATTGATAGAATTATTGAACCGTTTGTTTAATAGTTTTTTTTTTTGTGGAAACGAAAAAGTTCGACGATTTTAATTGCTGGTTTTAAAAAGATAAAGATTTCAATGCCTGAAATACGTTTGCTTCGAGTTTCAAATCAGTCATATGTATCATAAGATTTAAAAGCATTCTGTCGGCGTCACTCAGAACAGGTTCCCAAAACAGCATTTAAGGACACCTTAAATGACATTTAGTAAATCTCGTAAGCCGCACTTGAGTGCTTTACAACCCATCAACTTGTAATATATACGGTCATTGTGCACATAGAGCACTGTGTAACCAAAATTATAAAGCAACACATGACACGTAATGTAGTACCATAACATCGCTATCAACAAGTGATTTGAGCACATAGATGAACGATCGAAAAGATCTCATGTTCGACGCAATTTGAAATTGCAATAGAAGGTTGACGAACTGTAAAGCACTCGATTGCGACATACGACATTTATCAAATGTCATTTGAGACGTCGTTAAATGTATTGTTTTTGAAAACCTGTTCTGAGTGCGGCTGAAATTAATTGGTATTTGTTGGTCAATGTTTTAAATCTTATAATAGATGTGACTCACTTGAAACTGAAATCAAACTTACTTAAGGCATCGAAAATTTTATTTTTTCTTAAATACTAGCATTTAAAATCGTTGAATTTTTCCATTTCCAGTTGTTACTAAAATGTTTTGGAACCACGAAATTTAAAAAGAAACTAATTAAGCAAACGTTTCAATAATGCTGTTCTTTAATCGTCAAAAGAAGAAGCACTCAGATGGACGATAAGAAATTTCACTCAGACTTTTAAGACAAACGAATGGAATTGTCCAAATGATTGTCCCCTAGTGTGGATATAAAATCATTTTGTTTCCTGGGACATCTACAGAGTTGTTAAAAAAATAACCACATGGAAATTTTTTGAAAATGATGCAGAGGTTCAAATCAGGTGATCTAAAAGTTTCGTGCTGCTTTATCCTGCTGATAATTAAGAGCTTGCTTTTAAACAAAAAAGAAAACACATATAATGATGCAGATGGCGGAGAAACTTTTATATAAGTAAGCGATTTTTGACGGAATCACTTCCACATAGTTGCATTGGGCAGAAAAAAGTGAAAAAGGTGGCGGAAGATGCGCATTTCTTCTCCACACTCTCCTGATTCCATCTATGTGCTCCACTGGTTTAGAACATAGAAGAATTTAGGTCATTGCAGGGCCTAATGTTTGGTTATGCAACTGATGAAACTGAGGAGGCTATGCCGTTGACACTGCTTCTAGCTCACAAACTGAATGCGAGACTCCATCAGCTAAGACGAGACGGCATCCTCCCCTGGGTTCGTCCTGATTCAAAGTCACAGGTGAGGAGCGCAGGATTTTTTTTCAAATATTAACGGCAGGAAAGGAAGTAGTGAGTAATTCATAACCGCTGATTATAGATGAGAAACGATTTTCTTTACTCTGTCAGCTACTGTTTTTATAACCCCCCCCTCTCCCCTCATCCTCCATCAAATCTCGCCTAATTAAATCTGCTAACAAAATAAAAACATATGAAGCTACAACTGCGGGAACATTACTTCTGACAGCCTTATACTTCTCGAGAAACTAAAGCTTTTTTTTAAAAACAGAATATGCAACGTTTTACATGAACGTTGAAGTTTTATTTTCGTCGGTAAATATTATGCTGTATGTTCCTTCATCGAATTTTAAAGTCGAACTTTTCAGTTTAAAGGCAATAGCAGATTCATCACAAGTCCCATGATACCGTGCTTTTCCCTCCCTTCCTCATACATTTTCTGTTTCGCTTTACCATTATCGACATTCGCAGGTAACAATTGAATATACATTCGATGGTGGCGCATGCCGACCGAGGCGTGTACACACGGTGGTGTTGTCCACACAGCACAATCCCGAAATAACGATGGAAGAGTTGAGGAAAGAACTCATGGAACGTGTTGTGAAGTTCGTGATTCCCTCAGATATAATGGACGCGAACACAATCTTCCACCTCAATCCATGCGGAAGTTTTATCACTGGCGGTCCAATGGGCGATGCCGGCCTCACCGGGCGCAAAATCATTGTCGATACATATGGCGGCTGGGGAGCTCATGGAGGTCGGTCCGTTGAGACATTTAGATTAGTGAAACGTTTAGATGAAGCGAAGCTTACATACATTAGCTGTGGCGTGTCAGTGAAAACAAATCAATACGAGCAATTTCAACAGCCAACAAAAGCAGTGGTTTAGAGGAAGTTTTCATTTTTTTGTGACACTAGCTGGCTTACAATTCTATATATCCAGCGCTCATGCTGACGTCACGTCGCAATCCAGTAACGAGAAAAATTTCCTAAGATACTATGTAGCTTTATAGAAATCTTCCAAATACTGTTCTATAGCCTTCAAGATTGTGATTATTTCGCAGTCTTCGTCAATTCGAAAATGAAGAATATTTTCTTGCGGATATATCTGCATTAATTTTAAGTGACAAACCAAAAGCCTAAACATTCCTATGAGAGTGCTTAATGCGCAGTCGTAAAGGAAACACATGAGAAATTTTGGGATTCGTGAGTGCTTTTTTAACGCATCCACGCAGCACTATTGTAGGTGGAGCATTTTCGGGCAAAGATCCAACGAAAGTGGATAGATCAGCTGCGTATGCAGCGAGATGGGTAGCAAAGAGTCTCGTCAAAGCAAATGTTTGTCGTCGCTGTCTCGTTCAGGTCGGTCTTTCGTACAAACTTTTGCTTAAGCAGTGTCATTAATCACTGCCAAGCGGTTGTCAACATGCACATTTGCATCATCAAATAACCCAGTAGTCCACGCAGTTGACACTTTAAGTTCAAAGATTAAATGAACGTTCATGTGACGTTCCGCTCTAACGACGAACAGTGTCGTGAAATGAATGACTTGCATAATGCCTATTCGATGACTTTCCAGCCCTTTTACGGCTGTTACCATAGGCGCCTCGAAATAAGGTTAGTGAACATCTCTATCGGACATGCATGGTTGTGCACACAGGAGGAATGATGGAGCGAGAGTGTAGATCCACAGTTGTTCAATCGAAAAAGCATATTCCCAGGAAACGGGAGGCCAGGATGGGCTTATGTTTAAGGAATTCTTTTCGTTCACCATCACACAAATGTGTTAAACATTATTATAGAAATACGTACAGCCATTAATCGCTCAAATGGATGAAATATGATGAATTTACAGCGAAGGAGAACAATTTATGCGAGCACATCTGGTATTCATCCTTCTTCGGACTTCGTTTTCAACGAAATAGGCCATATCAATGCTTGCTGCCATAACGGGGTTAAGGGATAAGCCCGGCACATACTACAGTAGTACAATGCGTCTTACAGTAGTATAATACTTGCCGAGCAAAACGCCAAAATTCGAGTACCAGCACTTCTTGCTTTTCTATCTCTGCTTATATCTCTCCTTACTCCAAGCTTTTCACTTTTTCGATCTTTGCTTTTTACCTCTCCTTCTCTTTTCCTCCCTCCTGTTTTTTTCCAGACGAACATGCGGTTGATTGCAGGTGTCATACGCGATTGGAGTGGCCAAGCCACTTTCAGTAATGGTATTCTCGTTCGGCACATCAGCGCTCGAAGAGAATGAACTCCTTCAGATAGTCAACGACAATTTTGATCTCAGGCCGGGAATGATCATTAAGTCAGTCTTTTCAATCATAACATTTAGTTGCTTATGTTTCTTTATTGAAATAATGTGCGATCTTCTTTTCAGTTACGAAATGAGTTATTCATTTGTTCAAATTTAAATGCTGTTTCAGAGAACTGAACCTCAAGCAACCGATGTATCAGGAGACCGCCGAAAACGGACATTTCGGACACGAACGATTCCCATGGGAACGACCGAAGCAATTAAAAATTAGTCCCGAACTGCTCAAGAAAGCGAAAGGGCGCCCAAAAGCCGCCGATGAGATTGGAGCTGTTGCTCACTGATTTTGTACAATTAACTTTATCATTTTACTGCGTGTGAATTTAAAGTGACTGTGCTCGCGTAATTAGTGCATAACAGTGCACCAAACGTGACCACTAAAATGCCCAGTGTGTTTCGTATTTGGCGGCCAAGATTGACATCAAACAAAATTTCGAATCAGAGAGTCTTGAGCTCGTCAAAATTCAAAGAAAAAAAAAGACTAGAAGAAGATGATAGTCGAGTGTGCTCCAAAATCGACGCATAACTTTGCACAGCGATATGTTCATGAATATGCGCATAGATGACACAAGGTCAAATCGGTCAAGTTCCACACTTCCTAATAACTTGAACTTGCAAGGGGTTAGCTGACTTTGTAACTTAGTAGGCCAATGACGGCTAAAATTATGTATGAAACCTTCTATAAGAATAGCGGCGTGAACCGAAGATCAAGTTATCGATGAGCTAATAACGTGGCCGAGGTGATAAATATGGTGGAGATGCATACCAAGGTCATGGAAAGTAATCAGGATGTCATCCGGCACATTCAGAAAAGAATGCTTGCCAAGAAGCTTCCAGAGGAAAAGATAATCAAGTGTTTCAGCGTCTCAAATTGCTAATTTTACGTCACTAAGAAACTGTACAAATATCTCTAAGAATTGGGCGTTTAATTTATGCTTTTATTAAATCTATTAGGTGCATAAAAAGTGGAGGCATAATATGGCTTTTTGTTATCACAATTTGTTATCACCGCCAGCCATAGGCTGGCGGTGATAACAAATCCAAAATTGAACACTCCATCAACATGTCAAGAGAGAAGACGAAAAATTAAATTCTAGAAATCATACGTTCAGTATTGTCACCTACTTACTTATCGTATTTCTTCTACGCTGATTACCCATCATAATCGAGTTGAATTATCTTTTCATCTGCTGGTGGCTTACTCAAACAGTATTTACGTTTTTTTTGCATGGATGCCAACTAGCACAAACTCAACTTGTGCCAACACACATTACAGAAGCTCATCTGCACTACGCAAGCAGATTGCTTGGAATTGCTCCAGTGGGGAAGTCTCGCTCCCAAGTTTCAAGGTTTTTGAAAGGCGACCTGTAACCCGCAGATGAACAAGCGTTAGAAAAAATAGTTTTGAAATTTTTAAAGTAGGAAGTTGACAGAAAACGTAAAATTTTTGGCGTATTTATCGCAAGGGAAGTCGTTAATTGGTGATTATTTTTACCGCTCTACTAATGAGAAACTTAATCTTAACGAGTAGATCGGAAAATCACTTCTTGACAATTCGAATGTCATCACTGGATAAATCTTGCGCCCGCCTTTTCTGGTGCTCTTTCATGACCATATACGCAGCTGATAACAATGGTGCGGATCATAATGTGCCTCCCGCCTCCCTCATTTCATCTTTCTAGACTACATTGATATCACTGCTGCCAACAACAACAAACAATCAACAAAAACTTTCCAGCCGTAATAGCACCTCTCCTTATGGCATCCCCTATGTCTGAGAATCGCAAATACCATTTTTTTCATCTCCAATTTGTCATTTATTTCGTCGATCACCCGTTGCTGACTGGAAAAGAGCGATTGGCCGTCCTGTTCGTAAAAAGAAATCTAAGATGGAAAAACCTCAGAATTACCGACCCATATCCCTCACTTGTGTTGTGTCCAAAGTGGAGAGGGCTAACTGCCTCTCGCCTCAACGAGTATTTCAGTACCAATTACTTATTCTCCCCACTGCGGTATGGTTTCCTCAACAACAGATCACCTACAGCTCTTCTTCGTCGAATGCTTCAGCATTGGGTTTCTCACGTCGACCGTGGCGGTTGCATTGACTGTTTAGTCCTTATGGCATCCCCTATGTCTGAGAATCGCAAATACCATTTTTTTCATCTCCAATTTGTCATTTATTTCGTCGATCACCCGTTGCTGACTGGAAAAGAGCGATTGGCCGTCCTGTTCGTAAAAAGAAATCTAAGATGGAAAAACCTCAGAATTACCGACCCATATCCCTCACTTGTGTTGTGTCCAAAGTGGAGAGGGCTAACTGCCTCTCGCCTCAACGAGTATTTCAGTACCAATTACTTATTCTCCCCACTGCGGTATGGTTTCCTCAACAACAGATCACCTACAGCTCTTCTTCGTCGAATGCTTCAGCATTGGGTTTCTCACGTCGACCGTGGCGGTTGCATTGACTGTTTAGTTGACTTCAGGAAAGCGTTTGACTCAGTTTCATTACCAAAATTCCTCCTGAAACTAAAATATATGGAATCAAAGGCTCCCTCCTGTATTGAATTCACGATTTCCTTTCCGGTCTCTCGCAGTCAGTACTTGTTGACTTTCAGAATGCCAGCAATGCAATTCCTCAAGGATGCATCCCTAGTGGGTCCCCTCGCCTTCCTTATCTTTATTAACGACCTATCCGACTGATTACCACCGGACTGCAAATGATGTCAAACTCTTTCACCACCACCAATTTTAATTTTCACACTAAGATTTTCTTAGAAAATTATAAGCATTACTGTCTTCGGGGAGGCGTTTGCTACCCCATTATAGAATATAGGAATTCCGTGAACTTTTCCCTAGAAAAAGATTTCGGAAAACGCCATCTAACCTGAAACAAATTTCGGAGGCTTCTTTAAACCCTAAGTGTTCTCTGTAATGTTTGTGAACAGCTTCGTACGTATAGCTAATTCTTAGCAGCTGTTAGCTTGCATTGACACTGCAAATATTTATTATTAGTAATGACACACCTTTGCAAGAGAGTGGCACATTCTCCTCCCTCCCTCTCCCCGCCGTTCGCTGGCACCGTCCGGGATCCTTAGAATCCGGTTGCGGGAAACTACACAAGCTAGGCAAGAGAAGCGTCACATGGGAAGGTTCTCACTACGATCGCTGATACCTCGCATATGAGAGGACATACTGAATGCAAGTGGTCATCGAGCAATCAGTGGCAATCCAAAGATTGTGTCGCTAGACCGACCCTTCGCATGACTTGGAGAATCTGCAGTTCCTTCTTGCCGGCGTTTGGTTAACAAAAAGAAATTCCGGTTACAACGATGGTTCATGTCGTCAGGAGGCTAGTAGGTGCACATATGCGAAACTTGAACCTACGCGCTAAGAATTCCTACACTTTCTATTGGACGTAAGCTTCAGTTGACTTTGACTTGACTTCAACTTTCTTCCTTTCACCTCGATTCCGCCCCTTAGTTTTCGAAGGATGATTATAGAGAACGTTTGTTCGCCGCTGGAGCAGATTCCCATATCCCAACTGGAATTCTTCTCGGCAATCAATCTCCAATGCTCTGAACTGTACTGGAATTAAAAATCTGTACTTTATTTTGGTGTAAGTGCCGCATACAGCATAACAACAAAACGCAAAGACTCATTTTGGTACAATTGCATCAACATACCCCCTTTCACCTGAAAACGGTGCTGCATTTTTCTTCGGAAATTAGCATAAATCTTTTGATGTACCGCCGAACTTTACTTTGGCCTGCATACCGCCTGTCCTAGTACGGTGCAAAAAGCGCAATAATTTTCTCCGACAGTGATATGAATCCGACCAATCGCCGTCCTTCGTCGCAGTGTTTTCATTGGCCCAAGCAACTTCCGCTCTGCTTCCTTCTCACCGTCTGCATTTCGCCACCGAGCAGCACAACGTTCAAATGGCTCTAGTAGAATGTGTTAAAGTGTAATCGACCTTAGGCTGCAAAAGTTTTGAGGCAAAAACAACTAGTGAGCAAAATTTGGCATTGCGATCCAGTAGATGGGCCGAAATAGTCCTCATCGGCTGGTTCTCATCGTTCGATTGAATTTATAACAAATATTTATCTAAGGAAAAAATCCATCCCCTTACTTTTTCAGCAAATTGCGATATCTCCTGTGGGCGACAACGATACCAGTGATCAGATCATCCAACCTTTTCTAGACTCAAAATGGGTCACGGAACTTGGCGATCACTTTACATCGTGACAGGGTCGCTTATTTAATCAAGTTTCTGTCTCCACAATCAGAAAGAAAAAAAGGCACTCACAATGATTTTGCTGTCTTTAGCGAGCTTTCTGGTAGCGGAAGCCTAGTGGCTGCTACCGTTACCTTGGCAATTCGAACAGCTTTCAGTACCTTATTGAGATGGAGGGAATATAATGCAAAAACAACGTAAGCTGAAGACAGACCGTGTAAGATAAGGCTGCATAAGAGAGTAGGCGAAATATTAGGACTGCAAATGAAGCCCGTCCTTCGCTATCGGCGATAAAACTTCTATTCCCCTTCCCTTCACCCCTGTATAAGAGCAGGTTACCACAGCTAGTCTTGCGTTGCCGATGGGTGATAAACCTGAACGACACAATTTTGATATAAATTATTAAGAGACATAACTTCCCACGATGTACAGAGGCTAACGTTTTGCTGTAAAACATAAACTTAGTTTGCACACTAAAATAGAGGCTTAACTGTCAGTCAAACAAGTGCTCAGGTTTTTCTTCTGAAGCAGTCTCAATTTAACTAAAGAAAATGCGGATCACTTTATTAATACAAAGAAGGCTTCACTTTCAACTATTCAATTAGGAGCGTAACTTTCTTTTTTCTCTTAAACACGTCCGACGACAAACGCCAAAATTTTTAGCAGAACGCCGCATTTCCTGACATTCGACCTTCCTCATTGTCAATACCATTATGAATATAGGATATGCCCCGTGTTCCAAATAAAAATAGGTAGACTCGGTGAAGACAGGCAAAAAGCTGGCGCTAACAGATGGATATTCCCTGCGTTGGGGAGCTCTGCATTTCACATGCAGCACAAAAACGCGATTCTGTAGCGATCGCTCACGTGGTAGAACCCTCATTTTACATGCGACAGGGATTCCCGACTTTTTATCAGTAGCATGAAATTCTGCTCACATTCTCCGAGGTATTCGCATTGTCTGAGTATAAACCGCAAATAAAAGAAATAAAAGTTACAGGAAAAATTCTTTTCTCTCATTTGAACAAAAAAACGACTTTTTTTTCAAATACAGGCTCTTGCGAATGGCTCAAGTGAAGTAATCATTCATCCAGAATAATTCGCGTGCATCATAGGTTGGTGCAAACTGCAAATGAATAACAAATACACATTCTCTATACAAAATATATCATTCAAATTCACTTGCACACACCACATTTCCTTCAAACGGCATCTGATCAAGCAATGTGAGATTAACGAGGAGTTCACTAGCGTGAAAGACGCGCGAAAGAACGTTTGCCGATACACTCTCGTTTCCTTCCGTTTTAAGCTTTTCCTACTATTCCTTGCGAAGGATAACAAACCTTTATGAAAATTATATCGGAATTCGCTTTTTGCGATTTAACCGCCACACACAACTCCATACAAACCACATCTGGGAGACAACTGCGAACTGAAACACCACCGAAATTTCAACGATCTCAATCTAAGGGAGTGATCCCATCTCAAAATTAGAGTGGGACTATTTTGGGATTTTATTTATACCGATTTTCAAAAGATGTGAAATTCGAGGACGAGCGTCCCATGACTCCTTCCTTCCCCATCTCCTCTCCCTTTTCATTAAACTCTGAACTCAGCGATCAGAGAATGTTGTAAAGTGGGACTGGCAGATACTGGAAAAATGAATCATGCAGGAAAAAAACGACCAGCTATCTCATGAACAAATAAAAAGAAAAACTTGCTATTGGAGGCGGCGTGTTCAATTATGAAAAAGCGCTAAACACATATCAACTCTATTCCCCTTATTAAATAAAATATCGAGAAGCGCATAGTAAGCCTATAAAAACCTATAAAGAACGTTATATTTCACCTCTTACTTTGCAAAATGACCGTCCGAACTAAACGGGCATGTTATCGGAAAATGAGTACGGAGAAGAGATTTTCAACGACGAAATGAAGATCGGGAGCGTATTCTCGCGAATTTTATAGGACTTGGAATCTAAGAGAAATTTCTTCCATGGAGTTTTGAAGCGAAAAAATAAACTGAAATATCACTGCCTGCAATCGCCAAATGCGTGCTCAGTTTAAATTATTTAAGCCACCGGCACCAAGTACTACTTCCACTAGCGAAACTGGTGAATAAAACAAAAGAATGCCGTCAAATTATCGTATGCCACCAAACTGAAATGTTTCAGAACGTCTCACAATACGACTAGACTGACTTTGAGGATGCATGTGCCGCGGAAAGGATGGAGAATGAGGCAAGTTAGAAGGAAACGACAGAGGAGATTATATTAGGGGTTTGACGGCAGATTAGAAGCCATTTCCGAAAGGGTTGGTCGATGTAGGCTCATCATCTTCATCGTCAAAAGGGTTTGTCGATTTAGTAGGATTAACAGTGACGCCAGTTTTCGAGGAACTCCGTGTTGAAGATGATACACTGGAGACCATTTCGAAGGGGTTCGTGCCAATGTTGCTCGGCTTTTCGACAACGCTAACCGCTCTCTCAAATGGATTACCACTTGCGTTTGAAGACCGTGCAGCGCTCGACCACGAATCGAACAGCCCGTTACCCATATATGATGCTATTAACGACATGCAATCCACTGCCGCGTCCATCTGAAACATTAATAATACCGCAAAATTATCACCTCAGCCTCTGCGGCTGAAAAAAAACACTGGCAGAGAAGCCGGTGAAAAAATAGACGCCGTCAGATCCGAAAGGCGGATGGATGAAGACCTCAATTCGAGATGAATGGAGCAGGGAAGAGTGGAGGAGCTTGGAACTAAAACGAGGCGAACCTGTGCAAGATGGTATCTTAGAAAAGTAAGAAGAGGAATAAAGGCTAAGTCACATGATTGAATAACTACAAAATTGAGGATTATGGTTTCTTATTTTCAAATGTTTTTAATACTACCGAAACGGCTGTGGGGACCAATTTCCAGTAGAAAAGAGATATGCGGAGGCATCAAGCCGGACGACAGAAGGGTGAGGAAACGTTCAGACGTCATCGTTATCCAAAAGAAAACGTCGCAACAAGATCAGTATCACGTCGTTTTCATTAGCACGCAAATTGAGCGCAGCTCCAAAACGGAGTCACAACTGACCATGCAAAATCTAAAAATAATCGATGTTTATATGAAAATGAAACCAGCCAACAGATGGTCCCTTTTTTTTTCTTTCAGAAATTCCCGAACAGGAGAATATTCACAGGACTTACCAACGGTTCTTTCGCCTGCCTACAGTTCCAAACGCATTTAGAACGTTATAAAAAAAAGCTGTTGCACACTACATGAATAAGCACCAACCTCATCACGAAACTGTTTACGCGCGCTCCTGCTACTAAATATATCCGATTCATGCTCGTGAACTCTGAAAGAGTATTCAACAATCAAACAACTTAAACAAAGACAGTCGTCTCTGCCAACGATGATGAGAAATTACAGAAATCTCTCTTTTACGCTCTTCCCTTCCAAAAAAGGAATTCAGAAAATTTACTCAAGAAAACTTATGACGTCAGTAAACGTATTGTATTTGATTCGCCGAATAAAAATCAATCAAAAAATCATTTGCTTTTCCCACCACGCCTAATTGTTCAGCTGGGCTGACATAAACTTTCGCATCTTCGACAATCCTGAACACATGCATGACATCGAAATTACAGCAGCTACGGCTAAGAAAATTCGGGCTGTTAAACTTGTTGAGAGAAAGATCTCGAAAAGGAGGTCCACTGTTGAATGCAGTTAAAAAGGAAACGTTACGAATGAAAAAGAAGAACAACTCATCGTTCCACTCTCTGCAAACTATGCAATAAGAAGGCATCAGGCTTTTGTAAGCAAGCAAAAAAAAACTGAATGACACTAAATATACGACACACTAACCTATTCATATGCACGATTGGTGGCCTAAACTGCGGCCTATTAGATGACTGACGGGCGACGATATCAGAAAAACAGCCTGCCTTAGTCATTTCGCAATAGCACTCAAAAATAAAAACTTGCCCGTTTTTGATGCGCATACGATTGCACGCCGGACACGAGTCGGCTCTTTCACTGTACGACTCCAAACAGTGTGCATGATAGGAATGCTTGCAAAGGAAATGTACGGCTGGCAATTGCAACGAGGTGTCGCATGCTGAGCACTTATTCATTTGGAATATTTGCACTCTGCAAATGAACACTAACTTGAACACTAATTTGGAATATTTGCAATAAGTTTTGCGAAGTAAAAATGCTTTTTTAAAATTGTTAACACTGAGTGTTCGTTATATCGAAACTTTACTCCAACTATGCTTTAAATACCGCGCATTTTTAGACCTTTTATATACTCTTCGCTTCTCACTCACTCTTCTCGCAAACTTTTTAAGAGTTCACGTCTGCACTACTTAGATATGCACATATTCAGTGGCGTCTGCACAAAATTCCTTAGCAAGAAGCGTGCACAGGCACAGCAGTCGGCAATAAGGGACAGCGTAAAATTTCTATCTCCTCAAGTACTAGCCTTTAAGGACGAAAACAATGTAGAACCAAGGTAGAAAGACATCAAAGCCCAAATTTATTTTCAGGTGAAGTGCGCAGAATTTCTATTAATAGTTGTTTCACAGCAGGCCGAAAAATAAACGCTCTGCTGATGCAACTAGGCATGTAACCCAATACTGGTAAACACATATGTGACGTACAAGCATACGTCAGTGAAACATTCGCCTCATGACGCTCGTTCGTCACTCAACGCGTTGGAACGAATAGCAGTTGCATATCGCACAAACAGTACGCATACGTCAAAAGTATCGACCGCAAAACTTTGTGTGTGGTCTAAGGACAAAACCACCAGAAACAGTGCCAACAGTTTCACTACAAAGGAAAGTGTTGAATCAAGACATACTTTTCTAATATATGGGGGTTCAAAATATTACAGCAGCACCAATCGAAAACTAGAGATTGAAAAGGGGAAAGATGGGTGGGGCGCGAGGGTGGTCATCAAAGAATGCAGTGAAGTACCACTTCTTGAGGTGACGCCATCCTCTAGAGCGGACTGCCCCGCTCCCATCCCCCTTGCCTACACCTTCCCAACTCCCCAACAGCTGATAGAGCTAATTACTGCGTCGTATGCCAACGATGGGATGCGAACATATACATATCATCCTATCGCATAAGGCTAAACAGCTTTTAAAAAAATGAGAATGCTTTTACTTGTAATTAATACTTTCGATTTGCTCCTCTACTTGAGTCATTTTCGCCTCACTCGCTGCAATCGACTTCTCATCTGATGCAATCTGTAATAAACGTTAGAATCCATAAATGATAGAATTAACATTAACACAAAATAGATTATTCAAAGTTCAATAGCGTCAGCCGACTTTGCATGGAAAAAAATACGCGCAGTATTAGTGACGATGTCTGTGAACGAAGAAACCACAGCTGTTTGCTGTCTTCTCCTAATCGTACAACTTTCTTCCTTGAGGTTTATTTAGAGTTTCTAAAGACGCTAACGAGTCTGAGCATGGACCCGGGAAAATGTGACAGAAAACAGCAGAGGATAAAGAATACGATCAAGGAAAACAGCAAAATTTGAGATTCCTGATTATATAGTAGCGTCACACTCAGTCCAAAACATGAATATTTGACAGAAACATACGAGAACAAATAAAAGAACATCGTCTTCTATAAGTGGAACGAAGTACGCGGTCGAAAAAGTTTCATACTGCTGGATTGCTGGTCACTGGATACTTTTTTTTTGGGGGGGGGGGGGTAGAACTTGGGTTTTGACATTTTATTTTGCTGGACAAAAGAACGAGTCTCGTAAAGCGCAAAAGGAAGAGCTCGCAGCAACAATGTGACTCAACCGCTAGCTCATTACTCGACTCGCTGTGGTGCACATGTCGCTAAGTTATTTCTTTGTGGAGTCTTTAAAAAAAAAACATTCCAGCGATAAGAAATGATTTTTCTCGCTCACAACAGTTAGCGCACGCACCAGTGGCGTCGTCCTCAACGAAACACACCCGCTTAAAAAGTTCGGCAGCTTTACTAGAAAGGTGAGCGGACTGAATTTTCCTCCAATACCTTACTGAGGAGATTAACAGCATACAAATTAAGAATGAGCTAAATGCCATCCAATGGCCCACACGTTTCGACGACTGCCAATATAAACATGCAATACCCCTAATCATGCCTCCGAGATTTATACAGATCACAATTTTCTAAAGCAGCGTGAGGGATTTCAAAGTGGAAGTTACACTGAGATGGGCTAGTTTTTCAGTCACTGCTAAGTGGGGTATTTTATATGGACGATCACAGTAACCGAGAGTACTTTCGATAAAGGGAGCTATATGAAATGAAAAGCTAGTTTTTGATCAAGCAAGGAAAACAGACGGGACAACTCGAGCTGGAGAAGATTTCAAGAAGAAGCTTTCATTTCGGACAATACAACAAATTAAAAAGTTTTTGATAATAACCCATAACTGCTAAGCGGTCCCAAAGCAAACCGAACACAATATACCTGTTCGTTTTGATGCTTCAACCATCGCAGAATGTAATCCCTCACATTCGCTACACAAAGTTTGTTGCTCCTTGATAGTATTTCCAAAACGACTAATGGGTGAATAGAGTTCGTTTCTTCAACCCTTTAAAAACATTTTGTTTCCGTTATCAGATAGCAGAAAGCATGTTTCATATGCCAGGTGAGAATTAAAAGTTAGACGGCATCTGATTCAAATCGCGTTTCCACATAAGAAAATTAAACTCACCAAAGACAGAGGGATCTAGTTTCCTAACCAGAATGTTGCACTTTGTGTTTAATACATAAGCTCGCCCGTTCAACATTATAAACATAGGCTAGTGAGGTAGGAGTACATACCCTCTTTCTCCTCCATCTCTCTCCTTCGTCCGCATGGTTTAGAAATACGAGAAATCCTTCGAATCCAGCATAACAAAATCATGTAAGGCACACGGAGGCAGCGCTGCGTGCGAGGAGGGGTTGTGAAGCAATAACTGATCCTTCGCACTCGAAGGCCCTTCAAGCAATCACTGACCCTTTGCATGATACTGGAATTAGTACCTCTTCCTCTTCCCCTTCCCTCATTGTCGTAGAGCTTCACAGTAAGAATTTGAAAATAATATTTGAAATGCAGAGAATGAGCTATCTCTTTGGCATCGCAAATATGAAGAAATGATGAGGACTGAAAATATAGTACTTCCACAAACGATTCTAAAAAAGAATGTTTAGTAAACCTTTCCAATAAATACTGAAGAGCATTTGCGTCGATATTCTCTTCGCGAGATGCAAATATAATGGCGTCAATCCATAACTTGCGACTTCTGCAAAGACAGAAAATTTCTTGACAGAAATTTTAAAAAATGCCCTCCAAAACTGACATTGATTTTTTGCACTATGCGGTGAAGTTAAGTTTACAAAGTAATAATTTTGGCTCCATTATTCACTTATAAACATTAATTACGTGCAATTGACA
The DNA here is from genome assembly GCA_000803305.1 of Toxocara canis. NCBI lineage: Eukaryota > Metazoa > Nematoda > Chromadorea > Rhabditida > Toxocaridae > Toxocara > Toxocara canis. Next base: position 9,157 of record JPKZ01022562.1, on the reverse strand, counting down.
AAAATATAGAAATTAAAAAAAAAAACAACGATACAAACTTACAACTCAATTAAATAAATAAATAAATTTAAGCGCAACACCAACCCTTTCATTTCACACAGTTCGAAGATTTCCTTCAAATTATTTTGTCGCATGTGATACTCGATGAGCTCATCGAATCTAAACAGTAGCAGTTTACGGCATGAAAAGATGGAAACAAACAATGGAGAAAGTCTGCGACCGGCTACGCAATACGGATTATTGAATTCAAACCGCCCTAAAATTTAACTTATTGTCTTTCCCCTTCCTCCCATCAAATTTGTAAGCCTGATTTTCGTTTTATCAGTTCTCCGCTTAAGCTCTTCAAAAAAAAAGAAAGAAAAGGGCAGACCTTTCCAGCTTAGTATAAATATCGACAATCCCTGGAGCAAAGTCGAACATTTGACAAATTTGTAAAGCTTGATCCAAATCCTTATTGCCAATTAATGCCACTATCTGAGCGCTCGTATCTGGAGAGTCCTAAAATACCGGAACAACGTTGAAAACGAATTGCGCACTTCTTTATTTTAAAAGCACCGATAACAGGGGAACAATTATTTGGAATGGCTGAAATGCATCGAAGGCCAGCAAACATAATGTGGGCAATGCAAAAAAACGCGGTATTTGCTTTTTGTTGGCGTCCACAAAATATATCACTGTCTCCCGCGTTTCTCGCGGGCCGCACGTTTCACAGAAGCACACGCCACGCCTTTTTGGACTTATAAATTTTTTTTTTGAAAAACCCAATACGCAGATTTGAAAAAGGCGACAAATCCTCTCAAAACAAAACTGTTAAAACTTCAAATGAAACGCTAGCTAACTAAAACTATTATTGAAACTGATATCATTCAATTATTCATTTATAAGTCATAAAAGGCATACAACGCGCCTACGTATATTGCACGCTTGCGTTACAGTAAGAACGATTTTCTCAATTATTAAAACCGCTAAATTAATGAAATGAATCGCTGTTCAAAATATGGTAAAGTCAGTATGCAAAAGAGATGTGAATTTAAGACTGAACTAAATTATTTACTTCTACAAGGAAAAAAAAACAAACAACAACAACGATCGGTTACATCCGAAACAACGACCACGCTAATTTATATCAGCAGACCAAAAAAGAGAAAACACAAAAAGTCATAATGACGGTTGCTAATTTTCATGAACAGCTGCCACAATGAACAAAAAAACACTTCTCCACGTTGTAACCACTGACGAAGTCGTAATTCGAGAACAATATCGCGTAATTGTGAGTTGCCTCTATCCGCCTGAAACAATAACATCGATTTTGTGCATCTTCAATTTTTACCTCATTCAGTTCTCTAGTTCTATGCTTGGAAAATTTGCAAATGCCAAACGGCTGAAGGATCATCTCTGCACGGTACATCATTTGCGCATGTAAGGTATGTAAAGATATTAAGATCACCCCTAATCATCTCACTCCTGAAAATACGCATTGCCGTATTTTACTTTCAGAAAATCTGCTCTAGGATCACCTCGTGGTTGAGGGAATAAATTCCAGCGATGGCCAACAAAATATGGAAACTGAAAAATCAACAAATTTGCAGTGTTTAGCGAAGAACACAGCAAATTCTTAGTATGTGAAAATATTTGGTTATAATGAAGTTGTTTGTAATGTGGAAAAACCTTTCAGAAGGCCGCCAACTGAATGTGCGGAAAATTCCAGCATTTTGTGCTGGAATTTTCTGCACATTCCAGCATTTTGTGCTGGAATTTTCCGCACATTCCAGCGCCAAAATTCCAAAATTCCAGCATTCCAGCAAATCTTCGACAGCGCTCAAAAATAAGTGGTTGCGAGAAATGGAAAGAAGGCGACAATTCGATCTGTCATGATAATCTATTGGTATGTGAGGAAAAGAACGAACGACCGAGCCTCGAATAAGATGGCCGACAAAAAAGCTGGCAAAAAAAGGCACTCAAAATGACGCGATTTCAAGAAAACATGCAAAAAAATGTGCATACGTGCAGTATTTCGAACACTGATATGATAATGCATCTCCATAAAACATTCTTTTTTTCCAAAAACATCGAGTGATGTGCAAAATTTTGCTCAGCAACTAACTGGAAATTGCGTAAAGGAAGTACCATTACTAATATTTCCTTTCCTCTTGCAAACAATGCTTACTTAAGTATCTTCAAATTTTCATGTCCATCATTCTCGGCGCCGCAACTGCATATAACCACTATCCAATCACCGGTGCTCGCGAGATTATATTTTCAGAAGGAGATATGTGTGAGTTCTGGCAAAGTTTTAATGAACATAAGCGGTGAGATAGTAGCTACCTGAAGTGCGAGTTCAACGAATCGTGAGCAGTGCGCTGCATCTCCAACAAACATTTTCATTAGATGCGTAGCATCGATTTCACCTGAAATAATACACGTCAAATATAACTCAAAGTTAGGACTACGGGAAAGGAAATGAAGACTAAGTAAATGTGCACTTCAGATTCTGGCCAGTTGGCAGAGGTCACAGAGCAGCCCGTCTAACTGATGGTGTCTGTGACTGCAATTGACGCTATTTAGGTTACTCGAGGCATTCAGGTACTATTGAAGCTGGCAAGCTCAATTGCATACAAGTAGCTCATGGACCACCCTCAAGTATTCGAAACACTACACTACACTGGTTGAAACAATCTGCCCAACGGCTCGGAACTCAGCAACCTGAAGTGTGCATTCACCCAGCATAATATTGCGTGAAGAAACAAACGTACAGAAACTAAAATTTCTTTAAAACATCCGCCGCAGATTTCATGTACTGCTTGGTGAGTAGTTCTAGCAAGTTAACTTTATTATTGATAAGCAATAAATTGTTTGCGAAGAGGCTTGTATCGTAATGTAAAATAATATACCTAACAAAAGCACGATTCAACCAAACAGATTCACCGACATAAGAAAAAGATATGAATGCGCAACAAACAAAGGCTTAGACACTAAACCATGAAACCCTAGGCCATATGCGCCAAAGTTGACAACTCGGGTCGTTCCCTATGCTGGTAATTCGTTCCGACTTAGTGCAATCTCTCATCTCCACGAATTTCAGTGGATTAAAACGCAACATCATTACCATTAGAAGCGATCAATTTGACGAGAAGATTCATCGTCGCTTCAGGAAGCATCTCGAGAAGCAGTTTACCGTATTTTTCTAGATATTTCTCGATCTAAACAGATGCGAAACACTTTCTTTCAAAATTTTCAAGCATAACCAAGACGCTAGCACTTTTGTCTACAGTAGCAGTCAATGGGAATCTGATAAGATACTGGCGCAACGTAGCGCGAAATTTAAAATCCTTTTTTAGATCCCCTATCTTCCTCTTCACCCATATACCTTGAACTCAGGATCCTTTTATGTTCCTCTTCACCCATACAATTTCATCCACTAGCAGACTCTGGAATTCTGATTAAGGGAAGTCGGGTGACGGGCAATACAGGGAAGAGGGAGTGGGAGGAGGGGGAGGGAGGATGAAGGAGGAGGAAGAGGAGAGCAGAAAAAAACAATCACAAGGCGATCTCAAATTCACATTTGCAAAACGTTTTGTATACATGAATTTGAGACTGTAAAGATAAATGACGAATACTGCATGAACGCCAATAAAAGCAAGCTTTTCTGCATTTTATCAACCTAAAAAATTTTTATGATGAAAGATTTCTTCCCCGCCACGTTCATGAGAAGGTTAGGCTGACAGGTTTGACCCTGTGTTTCCGATGATAATTGGATAATTTGTCACGTACACCATAACTGCATCACAGGCTGCTTCCATCTCATGCTTCCCTACCATCATAACTTGCGCTATAATCGTAGCTCGACCAAAGAAATGCAAGGAAAAAAAGCAGCAGAAATGCGATAAAGCTGGGCAGTAGTTTACGAAGTTTTCTACTATTCATATTCCAAATTTAAATTTACTACAAACTTTTTATTGGTGAAACTAACTTCAAAAGAGTTTAAGTAATTATAATCGTACAAGTCTTTCACTTTAGACAAAAATATTTATAAAAAACGAAACCAACCAAAACCGACCAAATCAGGCTGCAGTTTTTCAATGTATGCCAATGCGGTGGCATACTCAGCACAATCGTCGATGTAGATGCTTAGCAGCGCGTCATGCAGACCATTTTCTTCGCAAAGCCGGCATGCTTCTGTCGTAAAATTAGCCCCTCTTAGTACCTGAAGTTAAAATAACATCTATGAGGAATAACAATTCATAAGGTTGAGGCGATATTCAGAAATAAAAAAATTCAGAAATAAACTTCACATTCAAATCATTTATGCCGATAACACGACAAAGCTGTCGGTTTAAAACAGAAAAAGACCATATATGGCAAAACACATTAACAGAGAAATGGCGATAACTGTCTAAGTTTGCGTTATCTCACGAGCAAGCCTTGCGGAGAGGTTGGCTAAAAACAGAGGAAGGAAGAACGATAGGAGCAGTAGTGACGCCCTCAGTCCTAGTCTGTCACTGTACCAAACAACATTTGTACTTCCTTCGGCAAAGCGCAATAAGAAGAAAATGGTACAGTGAAGTAATCGTTTATTCTATCTCGCCTTCTCTTTCTACATCTTCTTAGCGAATTATTCCTCACAATTGCACCACCAGCAAAGTTTCCTAAACGCAAAACGAAAGCAAAGATGGGGAAGAACGAACCTGTACAGCGACGTCAACATCACAGCTGAGCTTCTGTTTTATGAAACAGTCGATTTTATGACGAGCACCTAACTTGGTGTAGCAATTGAGCAGAATAGTCGTGTGTTGCGCGCTTGCTTTGCCCTTCTTATGCAACATTTCCAAATACGCGCAAAGCTCCTTTATCCTTGAGCCATCCAGAAACTTAAACACGAAGAAATTATTGATAATATTCAATAAATGAACGAGGGAACAAATAGAATTCTGGTGGTCAGGTTATTTTATGAGACATATCGATCATAGAGGAGTTGACGACTTGAGAAACTCAAGGTCAAAAGGCACACTTCCCTCTCCAGTTTCACATCCTAAAGGCCTCAAAGACCGAATGGAATAGCATACGATCCCTCCCTTCCCTTCATATTCGACTTGTGGGTGAACTAGGGGACTAATTCAGGCTTTTGCGACCCTCCCAATATAGATACCCGCAATGATCCTTCCCTGTCTGTATTCAGATAAATACAAAGCCAGAAAGATCTTAATCGAATATTAACCAAAACAACATTAGTATTTATTGTGAAGCCACACGCAAATAAAATCTTGGGGGCAAAAAGTAATCCCCAGGCCCACTAAAAATTTCAAACAGAAAATATTTTAAATAAAAACGTACCTTTTTGATGACATATGAAGGTTCGAGAGAGCCAATTGTTTCTATATACTGCTTAACAGCGTTCTCAAAATCACCGCTCCTGAAAATTCGATCACGTCTCACAGCATCGTCCCACTCTCACTCCATCCCCTCCCCCCACTCATGCATATGCCACTGACGGTGATGTCCCCTAATGACAAGGACATAAGACACGGAGAGGAGGAAGGGAGGAAATAAGGAATGGATGATGTTAAGAGCCTTCGTTCTGACCCTTCCGAACTTTAACGAATTCGATAATTGCGAAATCACTATCTCTGTCTTCTCCCCCATCATCCTCCATCCTACAGATGCACTGTAATGTCCTACAGCGGTGCCACTGCCTATATGCTCGAACCGCAGAATTACGGTTTATACCATGCAACGTTAAGCAAACAATTTCGCGAGATAGCACATCTTTTTTTTGTTTCCAAGCTCACGCATTGCAGACATTAATCCAAATCAAGTAAGGTTATATTATCTAAGGAAGCGGTAATTCCTCATCCACTGAAACGTAACATTGCTTCTTATCACAGTGAATTACCGAAACGCCGAGCAAAATTTCTGATATGACTTATGATGCGTTAAACAGAGCTTTACGCTTCAATTCCTAAGAAGGCTAATCAGAACTTACAGAAACAGATAATCGCCGTATTTGGTGTATATATCGGGGAGATATTCATTACCTACGGCACTCCGTTTCGCTAGCCTGCAAGCAATTCATTTTCCATTCACCCCTGTTGCGTCATCTTCAGAAAAGCAAAAGAAGAAACAGATAAAGTAGAAGACAGAAAGAAAGAAGAGCTGAAACATTAAAATGTTGGACATAACTTTGAATTAAGCATAGTGGAAAAGCACTGTGCGTAATACACCTTTTATGCGAACCATAACGAGCTGTAAAGTAAGACAGGCACTTGTATATCCATAGTTTTACCCACAGCAGCTGCCAACATCGACAGCTGCTTAAAACATTACGAAACCAATAGCTTTTATTCCATCGATTTCTTCCTTTTTTTCAGCAAAAAACACATGAATTGGTAATAACTATAACGAACACCAATCAAACAACCATTCAGAGTTCGACTGCAAGTGGCAACAGTTCAGTTTGCATCGGATGCCTAAAAGGTGGAGATAAGTACAGCTTAACGCTTTCATCATTAGAAATAAGTAATAGAGAGACGATTCAGAGTCATTAGCAAACCATCCAAAGCATAACGGGCATTCCCATCACGCAAAAAAAACGACATTTTATGACTTGCGTAATTTTTTCCCCTTAAAAAAAGTGACATTATGATGGGGTAAAAGTGGCTCGAAAAATTTCAGCCAAGTATGAAGCAAGTATTTGGAAAGAAGTGTTTTTGCCTGCTAGAATAAACTACATTTCGAAACTAGTTCTCCCACATTCCACTCGTTAAATCTGCAAAAAAAAACTATTAAAATAAGTTTCACAAAATTTCTGACGGTGAACATAACAATAAATTTGTGCAGATAGCGCAGAGTAATGAATCTATGCACAAAAAAAGGGAATGCGAGAACCAAGAAAAGGAATGTAAAAAAATTACCCAACCGCCAAATCGAAAAGATTCTTCTTGAAAAGCACGTCGAGTTTAGTTTTGATATGCTTCTCGACCAGATGCGCTAAAGTGCCATCAGCGCTCAGCACCATAATTGTTGAATCGAGAAGAAATATTTGTGATACGGACGGTAGTGCACACGAGAACGCCACACACTGACCCTCCACGTCATAGATGGACAACACAAATGCCCACACCTCTTCTGACGACCTAAAATTGCAAAATCTATGAGGGAAAAAATTTATGTTCATTAAGCAAATATTTACTGTCATGAATTACGGAAAAGCTATAAATGATGACTGGAAGAAAAGTTTAGCCGGAAAAGTAGGAGTGGAGAGCGAGGTAGGAAGGATGAAGACCGGCGAGGCATAATTGCTCCTGAGTTCACTGCCTGTTCACTCTATCCTTGTCCGGAACAATTTCCTCCGTCACTCGCAATTTTATAAAAGAGTAATGAACAGCCGATTAAAATAAGTCTGGACTTAGCATACGGGATGGCAGAAGGCTGTCTTGTGAGCAAAGCGACGTAGTTATTGAATGCAATCAACTGTACTTTCTCGTTGCTTCGACCAAGGGCGTGACACTTCCCTCGACCAACATCCACGTCCGACACCAAACTCTGGTCCGCCTCGTAGAAATGTACCATCTGCAGCACAAAGCACTTTCTTTGCCAGAAGCGATTCTTTAAGAAGACAAAAATTAGCGCGCAGTGAAACATTTTCTGAGGACTGTGGAAGGAGGGAGGAGCGGAATGGAGATGAAAAATTGGATAAAATCTCCTCCCATTACATCTAAATTCCTATGACGGAGGACAGCGGTAGATTCCTGAAATTACCCTATCTTGCGCCATACACAGGTCTTAAGAAAAAAAGACGGCACTCATACGAAGCTTCACTGGAGGTTTTTTCTATTCACATGTGTACATGACTCCATTAGGTTTTAACTCAAAGCTCACGTTTGGTCTACACTGAAGCACAGCCTATATAAATAAACACTTCCTGCAACTCGTCCAACGCAACTGCGGACGGGAGGTGGGGACGGGGGGGGGGGGGAGGGAGAGGGGAG
>JPKZ01021715.1:765109-778417 GCA_000803305.1 Toxocara canis | reverse complement strand
TATATATATATATATATATATTTTACGGAATGTGACTTTGGAATGTCCACTGATTGACGACGTTTATATGCGCTCTGTTAAAAGCTTATTTTCTCTGAATGTTAAAAATAATACTTGTATTTTATCGTTTTTTGAGAGAGTGTGCTCTGTTAGCCGCATTCGATAAATATTGCATTTGACTGACAGCAATCGGCTCAACAATCTTAGGTTGATATTTCGATGAGCGTGCACTCAATTTCCGTCTCATGATGAAAACAATCAACAGAGAGTACTTGTGCGCTCGCTAAAGATATGATCTGCTCATTTGCATTTAGTTCTTTTGCGATATTGGAAATCGTTTTGAGAGCTGTTGGTCATCCCTTTGTTCGGAAACAAACATCGAATCATTGGCGCAATAAGCTGATTACTGTAAAAGCACGCTATTAACGATCATTGTTTGCGATATTTACGAAATGAGTGCTGTTTCACTGTTGGGCTTTCTTATGATGAAATAGGATTTCAGGGCGTATCGCTTTATGTTTATGTTAGTTTTTTAAAGCGGCGCCTTTCAAATAGCCGGTATAACGAGTGGGCGCATGTAATAATTCAGGGGTGGGATGTTGGCAACAATAATTTATTGCAAGGCTTAAAAAAAGCATCTTATGTAGGTTTGATATAGGCGTACATGCCATCCGCTTCACCAGTTCTCATTACTTCCTTCTTCGAATGTTCCCAATTGAGGTATCTCGATTTTCTGTGCATATCCTTGCAACATTCTTTATGTGACTGCGACATAGCGCGCCATGTTCACCGTTCTACGCTCATTAAATTTTTTTTTTAAGGAGGCACAATATTAGTCCATAATGTGACTAGACAGTTTCTAATTTTCTATAATAAAATAGTGTTTAGATAATTAAGACGACTGATTACGCAGGGGATTATCCAAGCAAACTTAGACGAGGGGAAAAAAAATATAGATACGGCGCCTTTCATGCGAGTCAATCATGATGACGCGAATGGGAGTGAGAAAAATTTTCTTGGTAATCGCTGAGCATGTTGTATGTACCTCTATGTTCTTCTCAAAGTCACAAACTCGCCATTTAAACAACATTGAAATTGAATGTAGTCAGCACTGTGGAACTGGTTAAAAGAGTTAGGCACTGAACAATCAAGTAACGGGAAATACCAAGGATTGGATTGGAATCTTATGAAGCTGCGTTGTGAGCGTTTCATTTAGTAACATTTTACTGTACTTCTCAACAGTCCTCAGAAATTTCGTTTAATGACAAACTACTCTGTTGAGATGTATAGGCAAATGATACTGGCGGACCTTGATGGTTGTGCGCGTTGGTTCAGCTCTTCATCAGCTCTTCACAAATGCCGCTATTGGGTTTTTGCGCTGCACTCGATTTTATTGAACCTCTTTCAGGCGCACTACTTATAAACGAACAGCTTCAGCATTTACGTTCGAAATTCCCCATACAGTTTTGAATGCGACGTTCTCTTTGAGCTTTGAACAGTAGTGTTCGCTTTTGAGGAATTCGATTTTTTGCAGTCACGTCGTATTATTTTCGATACTAATTATACAATTTATAACATTTGAACTGTTGCAGCATTTTAACAGTTGCAAGCACTTACAAACATTTTTCTTGAGTCAACGAAAGAGAAAGAAACAAACTTGCGGAAATTCATAAAATTTATTATAAAGTTAAAAAACACTCAGTTAGCAATTTTGCTTGATCGTTGTTTGGCAAAATGTTTCTTTCGTGCAATACGGATGTGAATCTTGAAGCGTTCATTTTGAAATGTGCAATATATATTCGTGAACAGATGCAGTGTTCTAAAGGTTTCGCTGCTGTTATATGTGTAGAAGAATATAGATTTGGTCTCATGGAGAGGTCACATGACGGTTGACGTATATCGTTAGAAGATGGTGGCCGTAAAAAATATGCATGAACGCGGTTAGCATACAAAGCAGTCAAATAAGGACGGATTACTTTTTATGACTGTGTTTACTGTTTACTGTCGGCTTCTTCGTTCTTCACAGAGAGCGCTTCGTGATCGCTGAAGGGCTGCTCAAAATGCGCTTGAGTACGCATTGTTTTACCGCACGGGGATACTCAAGAGGGGAAGGGCATAAGGGCGTGGCCGAGCAGTGGGCCTCGCCTCCCTCGTAACCGACGCTGCTTTCTGTAGCACGCATCGCTCAACCTTCCGCATCCCCGTTGCCGTCTACTACTACCTACGCATAGACTGCCCTGCGCCGGCGATCACCACACGTCCTCATAAGTTCTGTAAATTGCTTTACTTGCTGTCATAGTTGATAAATGCCATGTTTCAGGCGAGGGAACGCAATTGCCATATCTCCTAGAATAGTCTCCCTTTGGCAGCAGAACCTTCCCTGCGAATAAATCTTTCCTTTAGAGCATGGTGAAAAGATAGTCTCCCCTTCTACACAACCCGTCTCTCAACGATGCAAATTAGAAAAACCTCTGTGTTAAATAATTCACTCGGCAGACGCCGGAAAAGCAGCTTCCCATCGAAAATAACTTCCTCGCCAATAAAGCTGAGAATTTTATAGTCTTCAGGGGGAACTTTATAACAATATGGATGGCGTAAAACCACATTACTTTCAGTCTTTCTATTATTTTTTTAAACCTTTCACCGTTCTATCCTGCTTTTAAAAGCGCTCAATTCTACCGCTGTTACGGACTACGAGCAATGTGCAGTGTTCAACAACTGCAACGTGCTGCGGATCGTTGTGTGCGCAACGCATGCGTGTGGCGATCTTAGCAACTTTTTTCTTCGTCAGATTATCTCATTAGCGCTTAATTGGACTACTTAAATGATTTCTTGCTCAGTGTTCCTTTCTGCCTTCCGTATATTGTGTTAGATGAATATTTCTTGTTGGAAGTTAGTTCCTGCCCTTTTACATTATGCTTTTGTAAGAGCTTTTTGAATCACAAAATGTCACAAAACATGAAGAAGCGAGAAAGAACGAACTTTTATTTGGGGATTTGGGTGACGGGTCAATGGTTTAAGATGCAGTGTTTGTAGGTAATTTATGGAACCGGTTGGTGTAGTAAGTGAGCGCAATTGCAAATGGGTAGCAGTGCCTGCTAGCTCTTCCGGTGCGAATCCTCTTTTGGAGCCATTTGTTCGCTGAGACAAATTTGAACAAGAATTGCCCTTTTGCATTTTTGTTTAAAGTAAAGCACTTCATGCAGTGTTTAGTGATTCGTTGGCCACACGCATTTCTTCGAACGTCAGTACATTTCTTATGGTTGTTGCTCTCCTTGTCCTCTCTTTTATAATGCAAAAGCAAGCGTTACACATGTGGCAAAAGGGAGCGCTTAAGTGCTTTTCTCCGTTTTATCCGTTTATCTTGTTATTCCTCTTATTTGGTTAATTTAATGTCCACTGTAGAGACTATCTTCGTCGGCTTGAGAGATTCACTGTACATCAAAAAATTTCGATGAAGTTTATCCGTAAATGATATATGCATTCAATTCCAATATTTCCAGCGGTGCTCTTTAACTTTCTTATGCCCTATCGCTCATTGTCTCATTTTTTTTTAAAATATGAATATCCATGTTTTCATTCATTTCAATAATTGTCTTCAACTCTAACTTCAGTTCCGAATCACATTCTGTTGTGGCCAGCCAAATTACAATGCTACAAAATGCTTGTAAGCTACTAATTCGCAAGCATATATCCGTTCACTGTTAGTCAGGGTTGAGCTAAGCACTCAGATGCCATAGTAAAGTATATTCGACTTTTGGAACGCCAACAACATATTATCTCTCAGATAGAGCATCAAAGTTGGCATGCGTTGTTCGAGATGTTTATGATAGGATAAATATTGTCCGTGTCTGTTTGAGAGAGACAGTTGGAATAATCGAGGCAGCCGCCTGGATGGAAGGATGCAGTTAAGAGGCGAATACCGAGTCACATCAATTCGATTGACAACAAGATGTCATTTCATATAATCTCCAAGCAGCAAAGCGCTCGCTATTCGTTGTTGTACTGGTTTGTGCATATAATTCGCTGTTATCTCGACGAACATCAATTGCGTAATGTCAACTATTCCCTTCGGTCTTGAACACTTCCCTTCTTCATCCCAACGGTTTACTAATGACCACATAGCTGACCGCTCATTTCCATTGGGTTGACCACATTCAGTTGTCAATTGCTGCTCATTTCATCTTGCACATCGCTTTCGTAAACATATCTCCAATCATCTTTCTTGTTGATGAACTCTCGCTTACAGATAGTCGTTATGATATCAGTGAAATGCTAACAATCATTGAAATGTTATTTGTTGTTAAAATAAATGTTATGGAACGGAGATGAGATGGAGCTAATTGTTGGGAAGTAAGTATAGGAAAACGGTACACATTATGTTATTGATGTTTTTACGATAAACACGACAATAAGCTTAGCGACATCATTCAATTATGGAAGAAAACATTAATGAGTGACTAAGCATATTTTTACGCAGGAACGTTTAGTTAGTTGATAGTTGTACATAATTTAATTGTCGGATCGCACAAACACACAAACGGCATAGGACACGAAGAAAGAACGCTTAAGAAGTTGAAAGAAAGAACACTCGAACAAATAGTTCTTTTTGTACAGTTTATAAAAAGTTATTCCACAATACTTAAATCTCCTTTGTTCCCTATCAATGTTTTATGTTTCGTTCTCGTACGTTCTTATTCGTGTTCCACTCTCCGGATGAACCAAGATATGTTGTAATGTAAAACTGTTTAAATAGTTAGTTATTTGTGTAACCGTTTAACATTTTTCTCGATAACTGCAACGTATCATATCGGTCTTCTGCTTCGATAGCTAGTGAACAGCGCTGCCTCTTATAGTTTTTATTTGATCCATATTTCGATGATTTATTTGGTTGATGTTTAGCTGAAAGATTTTGTCCTTTCCGTATTTTCGATTATATTCACCGTAAGCACTTATTTCTCGTCTTTCATTTTATATGTTGCTTTCAAAAGCAAAACGAGTATGCACACTTAAAATGTAGTTTAAATTTTGAGGATGTCATTCATTTTAAAATCGTCTAAAAAATTTAATAACACCAGTCAGGTTCGTGTTTCTTGAACTGTTTCTTAGGCGTTCTTTGAACAGTACTCATATTAATGCGATATGAGCATTATAAGTCTATCTTCTCTTGCGTCCTGCTAACCGATTGATTCGTTGAGAAAAACGAGCGAAAAAGCCTAGATGAATAGCGATAACGAATGGTGCACTTAAAAAAATACTTGATTAGTTGCATCAAATATACCAACGTTTCCAAAGACTGCTGCTGTAAGGAGCTGTTAAAAAAATGAACAGGACATGGGAATCATTTCTCTTACCTGTCAGCTGCCTCAGTATCGCTTTAAAAATTGAGTTTGACTTATCAGGTGTGTGTACCTGAAGTAGTTTTCGAAATACTTTTAACGAATCGACAGCAATACGGAAAGAGTTTATCGCGAAATTCATCGAGCACCTTTTTTGTTAAGTCGTTTTTTTTGCGTCATTATTGTTCGTTTCAGTTTTCGGTATTTTGAAGCCCGTTTTTTTTTAAATCATAGTTCATGAAGATTTAAATCGTAAACTCAAAAGAACAACGCTCACATTTGCAGCGATAACTATCTCAGCGTTATTTTAAAGTCAGATTTCTCACTCATCTTATCAAACGCTTCAAAGACCGGTTGTATGCGGAAACTAATTTGAGCAAATATGTCGTGGTGAAATTAATGAACATTGCTCGGAAAATCCGCTTTTGCATTTTTGTAACTTCGGCGACTGTTCAACATGCGATCGCGATCGTCATTCGTTCCCCACATTGCTGTTGTTATCGACTCTAAAAGAACTTTTTTTTTTCGTGACTGTAGTACGCTACTGTTACAGTCAACCATATTATTTTCATAATTGTACTCACGAGTATAGTACTCACCAACACATATTTTCTGACATCTCTTTCAGACTCGTTTAACGGAACTGTTTGTAGATCAATGCTTTTCGTTCTGTCAAAGCATTTTTTTGCGCGTTCAAAGCATATTATCGGTATTCCCTAGAACGTTCACGCCTCGTATTTCGGCAGTTGAAACAGAGGGATCTTCTGGTGGTCAATTTTATTTGCGGTTGGATATAACTGGATGCAGGCAGTTTCACATCTGGATCGAATTTTAAACCGAACCTTTATTGCCATCTCAATGGTGATTCCGAGTAGCCACTGGCAATATGCGTCGACGCTCATATAAGTCAACCCTTGCACAGTTCTATTAAACTCTGCGAAGTGTAACATAAGATGCGAGTATGTTGACTGAAGAAGATATGTCTTAGAAGGTGGAAAGCGTCAGGGATCACAGCAACTTGTAAACGTGAACGTATCTTTGAATATGTTTTTACGTGTAGTACACCTTATGAAAGCGCATTTTTGTGTGTGTTGCGCATAAGGCAAGCGCCGTATGCACAAATACGTAATGTGCGCCCTACGCTTTCGCTTTACTGCGGCCTCAGAATCTTATAGACGTGGTGTTTTATCTTTGGTTTGGATATACGATCGGAATCCTTTGACTTACTCAGTTCTCATGGCTTCTTGTATGGCTCTTAAGTAAAAGTTTCATGTTTAGTTCTCAGTTTGCAAACGTTTCTCAGAGGCCAGAAAAGATTTATAGGAATTTTGGATTGTGACGTATAAAAACCTAACCAGATAGATTGTTGTTGATCACGAGATAATACGCTCTTTCTGTTAAATGCACATCGCTCTAGCTGAGTGGATGCTATTTTCATATTGCGCGCTCATCACAACAAAAAAAAAAAAAATGTCACGTTCGATAAGTTGCTGTCAACTTGATTTCCATGAGCACGTTCTGGTACTAAGAAATCTAATATTCTTTTGTGGGTCAGCTAAAACGGAATAATGCACTCGCAATGAATGCATGTGTAAAGGTTGCGACGCTAGGATTAACCGTTTTCGAATCGAACAATTAATTCGTATTCCGTCAGTTAGTTGTAAATTCAAAATTAAACATCAATCATTCATCCGTATTCCATAATTCGCATGTTGACTACGCGTTCCATGAATTAATTTTATGAAAAACTAGTTTTATGAAAAAATAGTTTTATTAAAAAAAATAAATTAATTTTATGAAAAACACTTATCTATTTTTGTGCAAATAGCAGTAGTAACTACTTTAGCAAAACTTTTACTTTTTGAAAATGCTTTTTTTTTTGCCTATCACTGAAAAGGTAGCAGTTCCTATGATAGTTCTTCTTTCATATCTCAAACAATTATCAGCGAGACTTATGGCGGACGCAGAGTCTTTTCCCGATACTGCTGCAGCAGGCGTGTGGAGCTGTCTATGTGCTTGTCTACTGGCCGTGCATATTTGAGATATTTAGGCGTAATGTACTTTGTTGCACATTGAGTGGTAGGAAGAAGGGGGGCTGAATGCTGGCATTTATTCAGCGATGGTCGTTTTTGATAGGGAGCCGAAGGGCAGAGTTGAATAACGTGTAAATAAATCACTGATGGCGCTTTGAGTGGCAACTTTGTGAGAAGGCTCCGTTGTTGGATGCGATCCTTACAACAAAAGCCATACTTCATTTCATCTCTGTTTCACCATCTAGTGACACAATGCTCTTGTTGAATTCAAACTGAATTAACTGAACGTTATTGTGCACTGCTATATATATTGCCTGAGCTTCATTTAGGTAATGTCCCAATCGACAAAATGCAACATTGATGAATGGTAATTGTGAAGTTCTTTCATTTTTTTAATGGCATTCAAAGTTAGCAGCTAGTAATGACTTTTATGACGGTTAACCCTCATTAAATTGGCTGAAATGAGTTGCGAATAGAGCATAGAGATCCGATTGTTGTTCAACACCGAGTAAACGTTTATAAAGTAAGCAGTTGCGGACAGATAAGACATCCTAAAAATTTGCTAAAAAATACTACAAACAAAAAAGTGAATACTTGACTTCCTACAAGTGATGTATTCCATTTGAAAATCGTATTTGGCAGAGGAAATTACGGCTTGAAAATTTTCCAAAATGACGTTCAATAGCCCCACAAAAAACGTTTTCGCTGAAAAGAGAGATCTCCTCTGTGTTGATCACCGTCATGCACAGACGAATTCAATTTGCGACTTTCAAATGGAAGAAAGAAAGAAGGAAAAAGTGCTGCGGATAAACGATTTGGCGTCCAACAGTGCTGATTTATCACATTAAGAGAAGTATTTTGCGCAAAAAAAAAACTTTCTCCCACAGCGAAGCCATAAATTCTGTAAGAGCGCACGAACTGACGTTGGCTCGTCTATTCATCGAGTTATATATGCATACGCAATTTGCAATTCTATCGGAAGGAACTGTCTCACCATCGTACAACGATCACATGCGCTTTGCTATCTCCTTCCTCTACGCGTCACTCCTAAAATGGTCTACTATTACAGCTTAAACTTACCGGAACAACCACAAAGCTGATTGTCGTTTTATGGCTTTTTGTAAACGAGCATAAACCAGAATCACGATTTGAATGAGAATAGCGGATATTTTTTCCATATTAGACTAAAATTGGTGAGGACATGAAATATGCAAATAACTTAAACGGGAATTCATTTTGAGAGAAGTGTTAGCTATTTGAACAGCTGGAAGATTACCCGTTGGCTCACATACGAATAAGTTATAAGTGGTCCTTTGATGCATGCTGTGTTAGGTACGCGATGCCAATTTCCTCTCTCATTATGCGGGGCTGAATGGATGGTTACAGTTCGTCAACATCGATACCATAGCTTTGGAAGGCTCATTACTGCGACGCATCAAAACTCTCATGATGCGATGATTGGAGGAAAATTTCCCCATCTGCTTTCGTCCTTCTCCGTAAATAAGCACATATCTATCAAGCAGCGTTACTTAATTGCTCGTTGCTCTGCGAACAGCAACAATAACTATCGATAATTCAGTGCGCTCATTTGTACTTGACAACATATGTTTTATGCATAACGCGCATGCAGACACTATCAGTGCATCCGTCGTTCCTATGTGCACTTTCAAAGTTTGCAATATATCGCTTATTGAAAATTTTCAAGGAAAAATGCTTTTTTATTTTCACGGTACCTGACATAACAAGCAATAAAAAGCAAAACTCATTTTCATAAGGCAAATTTTGCTTTGGCTTTACCCCGACTTTTCCTTAATTGAACAATTGGAGGCAAAGTTCGAAGGATTTTCATCTAAAATTTCGGAAGCGATACTCCAGTGGGTTTTGCAGCATAATGAGCAGCAAGATATACTACCTGAAATTTTTACGATTTCTTTGAAGTTAGCAATATTTGTTTCAGGCGCAGAATTCTGTGAATACTGACAACCTAGAAAGAAATGATATATATCTGACAAGAATGCTATAATGCGCGTTAGCTAAACACTATCGAATGCGTGTTGCTAAGATGTTCGTCTTGAAACGGTAATATAAATCACCATTAGTGGATGTGGAGCAGCGTTGTTGGTGGTCGAACGATCGTCCTTCGTGACCCGCTCCAAACAACTTACCTGCACTCCGATGTGATGACAAATCTTTGCACACACTCATAAATTTTTCTTCGGACATTTCTTTGGACACCTCGCATTTCAGTCGCTCTTTTACCGAGTGGTCGTATAAAATTCCTATCTAATTTATTACAATTTTTATCTTTCCAAATTCCAACGACTCCAAGAAATGTTCGCTCAGTGGACGTTCATTACCTTGTAAGGTATTGCAACTAAATAGGGGATGCTCGCCTTGGAGACCATTTTGAAGAGATGCAAATTATTGCGCGTGAAGATCCCTCGATGCCAACCGTTTATTTTTTCTTTTAGTGAACAATTATAACGGCTACAACAAAAGTACAAAATCCCGACAAACATAACACATAACCTAGCGAAAACTCGTACCTAGCAAAAAGCTCGCTACTCGAGCTAGTCTTACTCGTAAATATTCTTCCGCCCTCTCGTCCTCCTGCTGCTCTCCTCCCTGAGCACTTCAACAAAAAAAACCTTCCCTTCCACATAGACCGTTTCCCCAAGAAAACCACGGAAAAATGTGAACTTCAATACTAAAACACCACTGAGAATCGTTAAAAAAAATAACTCTCCCATCGTCATAACTTCCACCTCGAACAAACTTTTCCTTTCCCAGTCAGCTGCAAAGCTTTATTACTTTCGGGCGCTCTAGTCGAAATAAAACGGAAAGTTCTCAGTTTCAATATATTGTTTAGTTATAGCTCCGAAAAGAACCATGTACCAACCAACAAGACCAACTGCATCTCCTGTTCCGATTCACTTCGGTGAAATTAAAGTGGTTTGTTTCCGAACGAGCGAATTAATAATGATCTTTTTGTCGCGCGTTTTATCGAAAGCAGCTTATGGCATGAAAATGATTTTTATACGCTTTGGCAAATTCTCAATTTACAAAGTGCATTATGGCGGCATTACTTTTTTGATCATATCTATGTATTTATTTGTTTTTCTGTCTCTCTGGCTGTTTTAATCGAGAAGACATCTTCAGTTTTTAGTCGAGGAAACTAAAGCTAGGAAAACGAAAATTTCCTTGAGCAACTCCGTATGAACAATTTTAGAATAGTTCAACAACCTTTGGGTAAATTATATCTGGTTAAGCGGAGCTGGAGGAGAAGGGAAGGGAAATTTGTAGATATTTTCAAGCCGCTTAGGTTGCATAATTCCATTATCTGGTTTTGCTTAAGAACGAATACTTAGCAAAAGATTTCTACGGATAGTCGGCCCAGAAAGATTTAAAAGTTTGCAAACATTTGCAAACAACATATGAAATCGACTGACATGATGATGAGTCGTCAACGCTTCTCAGATCGTGTCAGTCTCTTTTAAGCGTGCATTCGCAGTTGTTTTGTCACTTGTATACCCTATCTGCCAATCTTTACGAAGTAATTGAGGCAATTTTGCATTCGCATAATTATCTTCCGAGGTAATTACCGATACGTTTTGCTATTTTGGTTTTAACCAAAACATATATTTATATTCCCTCATCCATGGTTATTCAACCATACGCATGGTTATCCAACCATCACAGTCCTTGTCTCCATTGTAAGCGAAGATGTTGCCAACGGAATAAAGCCGACGTCTATAACTCATTGCTGTTTCACCCTACGCACTAAATTAAAAGAGCACTAAGGTTGATCGAATTTCGTGTAATTATAGTGAATGGTGCAAAATTAATGAGTTAATGAGTAGACTTAACATTCTTTTTCAATGTTTCTTGTTGCAACAAGTTGAGAATCATTCATCAACTCAGGATGAATCTTATTTGTTCTTGCACCGTCCCCCTCCCCCCCTCTTGCTCCCCCCACCAATAACACGGCGGCAAGGTGAAGGTAGGACATAGTCGGCTTTCTTCCCATTCATATCGTTCCAGTCATTCACAACAGTTACGTTCTGTTCACGCTGAAAGAGGCTTTTTTTCGCCTAGGAACGATATCTTTCCCTGGAGAGAGCACTGTGAACAGACGATGAATGTTTTAAGCTGGCCGATTTCAAACCAAATTATGCAAAATTGTATGATGTTTTGGCTTAACTAATTGTGTCTTTGCGTCTTACTTTGGCTACTGGACTGAAGATAGTTCATGAAATGGCTTTAGCGTGTGCAGAAATAAAGCACGTGCACCGACGAGAGAGGGAAAACTCGTATTTTCGGAGCCCCTCCAAAACATGCGTTTCATGCCTCCGCTGTGCACTGGTAATTCTTCAAAGGTTTTTTCGTAAATGAATGCAAATCGCTGTTGAGGGAAATGTTTTACTTCAGTAATCAAAAGGCACTTCATGCGACCCTTAGGTTCCCCATGCAAGTTGATTTGATATTTCTTTTCTTTTCTTTTAAATTTCTGATCTATGTGATACTAGAATTTTAAAGCACTTTTTGCAGCCAATGAGTGTTGAAAGTGCTCTCTCGCATTAGTTTTTCGTAAGCGGAATGCCGAAGATTGAAAATTTGACGCGTAATTAAGCGTTTTTTTTTGGCTCAGTTCTACGAGCCATTCGTCATGCAGAAAACGCCTACAAATCTGACCAGTCATGATCACATTCGCAAAGCACCAGTCTACGTGGCGCTATTCGCTCGTATCCTTCTGTGCATTATGTTGAGGCTTCCTCCGTACTTGTTTTTTTGTTGGATGGAACCTGCTGCCGCCATAAGGATAACAAAGCGTCAATCACAACAACATTACCGTTCCTAATTTTCGCTCTCGGATTTTTTGTTGTTGTGCAGCTGTACAAAAGTTTTCGAATTACCAGCGAGAAAAAATACCCACCGCATTACTAAACAACTCGCTTTGTGTCCGATGAATGGTGTCAGATTTTTATCCCTCGTTTCGGAGTTCATTGTTTTGCTTTTAATCATTTCTGAATCTCTGCTCTTCTAAACGCATCGGAACCGGTTGTACGAAAATCCTGGACACAGCTAGGTCACATCTTTAAAATATTTTTCGTTAATTAAATTATTATTTTGGTTCTACTGTCTTTTCAGAGGCCAGGCACATGTGGTTGGTACTGAGCGTGAAGTTAGAAAGAAACGGCATTAGCCTTTATGCTACCATGTGAGCAAATATTTAATTTTCTTTTCTACAGGAGTTATTGAAGGGTTGAATTAAAAGATTAATATAGGACAAGTGGTTGAACGGGTTAGTATATTCTCGAAATGGTGGGATTATGTAGTGGCTCTCGCTATTGGTTCACCTGTTCGAGTGCTTAAGGAGGGAAGGGTGGGTCATATGGGGGCGTAAATTATTACAAGCAAGGTGCTCATTTGCGCTAGAAGCGTATTTAATTCGTTTTTATTTGCCCTCTTAGCAATCGAGCATTGTTGCTGTCAACTAATTGTTGCCTAAGCCCCAAATGGCCTGTCACTTATGTGGGCCACCTCTCCCAACGGGGAAAAGGTATTCAATCACCTTTCTCCCCTCCTGCATCTGCTCATGCGCTATACTGCTATATCTAACTTCTGATTTGTTTGTTGCATGCATTCTTTTTACTAATATGTTCATTTTTCGAAAATGACGTTCTGATCGACAAATCCCGCAGTTCACATGCCGTATGTAGTATGCTGAATTGAACTAAGCTGAATATTCTTGAAGATTTGTTGCTAACTAAGCACGCTTTGTGCATTTAACAAACCAGATGATCGATTTCTTTGAGTCATTTTTCATTTTCAACTCATTCTAGTATATGGAATATCTAAGCTTACATTTTGGGGTTGTTTCGAGTAGGATTTTAATAACGAAAGAATATTCCCAGCATCGTTCAAGTGTACGTAAC